>CAAKHG010048207.1:0-13837 GCA_901007715.1 Dactylopterus volitans
CTTTACTCGCCGACGTGATTGGAGTTGGCCCCGGATCACTGGCGCGCGCGCGCCCACAATCAGGCGGCGCTTGTCAAAGATGCTCGCCAATTCACTGTTGCATTTCATATATGCACCAAGTTACATATCTGGGATCAGTTAGCAACAAACCAGTTACGACAGCCAATGAGGGCGCAGGACACAGCATGAGGGGAAAACAGGGATGCGGATCCTCTCTGCAGGACCTGGGGAGGTGGATCTCTTAACAAGAGGGAACGCAGCACAGATCCGTGTTGTTATTGCACATTGAGGATGCTGGCTGTAAATATGTTCCCTCTCCTTTGACGAGTCACCGCAAAACGGCACAAAAACAACCCGAGCCACGCGATTATTCGCCGCCTCCACCGCGGTCGCCTGTCGGCCACGCAGTGTGAACGCTGCGATCTGACGATTGTGGAAAAATCATGCGGTTTTTAATATTGACCAAAACTGTCCTGAACTGAAACCTGCCGACATGGGCTGTAATCACAGCCCGCCGCCTCTGCACTCTGTGCTCCAATCATTTCCAAAACTGTTAAAGCTGTCTCGTTGCATCAGCCGATTGTAATATGTACCATGACTCAGCACCACATTTTCCCTGCGCGAAGGGAACAAACAGGTAGTCAAAACAAGGTTTGCGTGGTGTGACTGTAAAGCCTCATATTGCTGCCGATTTATCATCATCGTCCTTGTGACATCTCTGTGCTAAAGAAAATAAAAATGTTTTTTTTTTGTAAATGGACAAATAGATGTGCTGTCATCAATTACTTTCTTAGATCTTTAGTTATCAAAAGCGAGACAATCTTCTGGTTTCTCGCCGCTTCTCCTTCCGACGAGGTCTGCGCGCCCCTGTGGGTTTTTCAGCCTCGTCATCGCAGCCGAAACACTGATTGGTAATTAGCGGTGTGTTTGCCTTTTTTTAATCTCTTTGTTTGTTTGTTTTTTTTAGGTGAGTCACATCGATGTGATCACAGCAGAGCAGGCAAAGGACTTTGTGGAGGATGACACCACCCATGGTTAATAGTCTCCAGCTCCTCGCCGCCTCCTCACCTTCCTCCTTTCGGTGCACCGCATAGCTCAAAGCCTCCCACAAGGCCCTAGACAGAACTATTACAATCAGTCCACCAGCCTTTTGTAATTGTCCTCTTAACAGGAGTGCAGCAAGGTTAAAGCTTTTGAGGATAAATTGGACGTTTTAGTGAAAACGGGCAACGCAAGCTCAAAACGACTGGCGTTGAAAGTTTTTTTGGCTTATCTACTGGCTAATAAAACCACAAATTTGAGGAGGTGGGAGGGGGGGGTTTGTCGAAAGCTTTTTTTTGTGAGCAGTTGTGATGTGGCACTCCCCGTGCAGCCATGCCCGAACTGCCGGACTCAACCAACAGACGTGCAGATTCTGCACACGGAAAACGATTGCAGTTGTTTCGAAGAGAGCACTCGGTTCCTTTTTTTGCGTTACAGTGAATGAGTTTCACTCGGAAAAAGAGAGGCGCAGGATTTTCCAAGACTTTTATAGAAAGCACGTCGTTCACTCTCTGTACAGACTGTTTTTGATATGAGCTAGATGAAGATTGTTTAACTGAAACTCCGCAGACGTCAAAGAGTCTTCGACCGGAGTTTGATTATTTTGTTCCCACCCTTGAAAGATTAAAAAAAAAAAAAAGAAGTGTGCTCACTGCGACGTTTGTATGATGTATCCTCTTTGTACTCCTCAAACGATACTTGCGTGTATCTCTCATAACCACCCATATGGTTCAAAATGTTTAAAAAGGTTTGCGGTCCCTTTTTAATACGTGTTACTGTTCCGTGTAAGTTCCTGTTTTGGGGTTTAATTCCATGACACCATATTTTGAAATCAGCAATTTCAGCATTGAAAAACCCAGCGCCGCGGCGGCGTAAATCCGCCTCTGCGTGGCTCCACCAGTGAGCTGCTCTTCCACCACGTACTGCTCTGAAATGCCAAGCTGTAATTTATCTTTTTTTTTTTTTTTTCCCCATCAGTGGATATGATGTTTGGATTTAAACTTATGTTATACCCAGTTTTAAATCTGCAACACTTTTTACATGTTTGTGTTTTTTTTTTTTTTTTTTTTTTTATCAAATGTAATTAGAAAACCTGAAAAAAAATAAAAGATTTGAAAACGAACCCTTGACGTCTGGATCCCGTTTGACCATTAGGTGGTGCTGCGCCCCTGACATGATGACTTCCTCCTTCTTTTTGAGGTTTAATAGAAGTGGGGTTGGATCTTTATGGAAAACATTGGCATTATTTCTAGAACTGGTCCCACATATATATATATTGCAAAGATTACATAAAATAAAATGAAAGAATAGCCATCAGTGCTGCATAGTTGCACTTAATTCGGACGTGTTAATAATTCAGGCCTTGACCATTAAAACCAAATCTAAAACCCAGAGATTTATTCATCACACTCGGCATATATTCACACAAATAAATACACTGTTACCCGTAAAGCTGGATTAATTATGTTTTCAGGGTCTTTTTTTTTTATCCCTATTTACACACCCCAGTAATCACCTTTGACCAGATTAAGAAAGTTTTGAAGAGGTAAAAAGAAATCTTTTATTCCGACTTTAATGGGCAACAGCGCATATATTAATATGGTGAATTACAGCCTGCCAGGCTCTGTTTTAGTTGTGGGACGGCACCTTGCGCTTGCGGTGTATCCGAAAGGTCGCAACCTCGTAAGACGGATTAGTGGGCCCCTGCTGTAATACCGCAGACCTCCGGGGCATCTCCCTGCACGGGCCAGCACTCACTCGCCGCTGTACGTCAGCGGCTCCTCACCTTTCAGCGCAGACTGGATGGACCACAACAGTGTCTCAGTAACTTGTCGTAGCCTCGGCCGCTCGGCTGGTGCACGTCGCCCCAGGTGGAAACGCACACTGCGAAGGCTGCTAGGGTCAAACAGCTGGCCAGAGTGAACTATGAGAAGATGGCAAAAAACAATTGGATAGTTTGAGATGAAAACACCAGGTTACACGTTTTGGGTTTTTTTTTTTGTGTCTTTCATTATTAGCTTTTTTTTTCACACTTACGAAGTCAAACAATAGAAAAGAACAAGCCCCATTTTCCCACCTCGGCTGATTTTCAGATATTCTCCTTGCCGCGCATATGGTTTTCATGTTCAAGGAACATTCATTCTGGTTTCTTGCACGCCAAGTGTGCGGGGAGCGCTAATTTGCATATTCATATCGTTCCTTTTCACTCTGGTTCCTAAGAAGTTTCTTAGGTAACGACACTCGATGTGAGTTATTCCTCACCAGAGCTTTCATGGAGCTGCAATAGCGCAATGTTTATTGCTAACTCTTTCAACTGTCCCCTTTGTACTTTGAGTGGAGAAACTATTTGTGAAGCACCTTTCTGCATCCAGGCAATTTGGAGGGCTTTACACAACGCGCACAATTTAGACAAATTACGGATAATTAGAGCAAGAAATAAGGGGCTTGAAATGATGCAGTGGACAAAGCCAATGGAGGCCGTCTGAGGTCGCACGGCGTAACCAGATAATGACTAATGCAAGACCCTCCAGTTCAAACAGAGCATTTGTGAACGGCAAAGTAGGTTGGTGGTTACATCAGATGTGTGTCAAACTAATAATGCAAAGCAGATTTAATCACTGATATAAGAGGGTGAAGAGCAGAGACTTGTTTCTGGGATCCATCTCATTAGATCTCCTTGAAAGCCCCGAAGCAGGAAGAATAAAAGCCCGCGTGGAGCTGCGGGGCTCGTTTCATGGCTCACTTTGTCTTCATCGAACAGCCATGTATTTTCCCTGTCTGTGTGTGTGTGTGTGTGTGTGTGTGGTCCGTCCTGTAACACTGTAACCCCTGTTTCTCGATCACGTGACCCCCACCCGCCACAGATGGTCAAACATAACATGGCGACATGTCAGCAGGCGGCCGCGATATTGACAGCACACCTCATCTTTCTGTGCCAGCAAGCAGAGTGCAGATTTGTGGCTTCGCCCGTGAGACATTAACAACCCTGCACGTTGTCTGTCGTCACTCTACTGACAGAAGACGCGGCGGCCTGTGCTCGGTGCCGCCCTCAGTCTCCCTCCAACGCACCCGCTCAAGGTTGCAGTTTTTATCATGTTTACCGATTTATCGTTTTTCATTGTGTACACTGGCCGCGTACACGTGACAGTGGCACGACTGCGCGCGCCGACCCTGAGCAGCCCCCATGCTAACTTGCCTCCTGTCAAAAAAAAGAGAAACGCCTGCAATTGAACGTTCGAAAAAGTTGCAGATTCGATCAGATTAGATGAGATCAGATTTCAACGT
Organism: Dactylopterus volitans; assembly: GCA_901007715.1. NCBI lineage: Eukaryota > Metazoa > Chordata > Actinopteri > Syngnathiformes > Dactylopteridae > Dactylopterus > Dactylopterus volitans. Next base: position 4,327 of record CAAKHG010048207.1, read on the forward strand.
TAGCGGCACTGCACGTGTCACGAGCACACGGCCGCGAAACGCAGTTAACCTCTAACCAGGGTACTACAGGATACGCTGTACATAATAACATATTTAAATCACTGCGGGAAAAAACTGTACACAGTATGTTACTAGCAGTGGGCTGAATTAAAGTATGACCAGCGATAATAACAGGATTACAGTGAACTAGGGCGATGAATTTAAATTCAATACGGTACAAGCAGCAAGATAGAAGTGGCAAAGTGTATGGCAGATCGGGTCCAAAACATACATTTCGATAAGCATTTACATGGTGATACTGTATTTACATACTGTACATACATACATGCTTGTGCATACATAAGTATATAGAGTGTGCAGGGGGCGAGTGGGGTTGGGTGTTGAGTCGAGAGACAGCTGTGGGGGGAGGGGAGCTGCTCCTGGGCTGTAGAACAGACTGCAAATATAGCAAAATCGTCTATAACAATGTTAAGTTATGTGTTGCACAGACGCAAATTAGCATGCCAACAGCGAGCCCGTCTAGTAATACCATTTTTGAGCCAGTGAGTCATGTAGCACCCAGTCTGCCCTCCCTGCAACAGAGGAGGATGAGGAAGTAGCGCCACCCGGAGGCAACCTCACGTCAATGAAACCAGGTCTACTGATCTTGTCTGAGCCATTGAAAGGTGACTTTTAAGGCCTCTTTAGATTATACATGCCCAATTCAGCTAAATTCATTTATGCACCTGTGTTATATTATTATTATTATTGTTATTATTATTATTGTTATTGTTATTGTTATTGTTATTATTATTATTATTATTATTATTATTATTATTATTATTATTATTATTATTATTATTATGTCAGAGCTCTTCTACACAAGATCAGGTGAACCACTCACTCACCGCTCACCTCTTGTCTGATTCCATGTTTTGATCCCCAGGGGTGGACCGGCGGGTCTGGGAAGTGCACCGCTGCAGCTCGCTGGTCACAAACAACAGTACATTTGTACTTTGCAAGCGGAAATCCTGTGTTTATTTACACATAAAGCAGAGATGTGAGCTCTGATCGCAAGCGATCACTTTAAATAAATCTGGAGACACATTTTAATGCCAGCTGTGAACTTGTCTAGTTAGCTGTCTACTCATAATTGGACGCAGGTCTGGGCAGGACGTCAGGGCGGCTAATTTCAACACAAACAGGACTGATCAACATCTTAAATGCACTTGAGATATGGTTCTCATGTGGCTTTTTTTCTTGCTAAAACAAGCAAAGCAAACAATAACGTAAAAAAAAAAAGGCTGATGAGTATTAATGCTCGGCAGTGCATTACAGCGCTCCAATTTTCTGCAGTTCAGCTGATTTTTACATATATTAGCCTAAGCTATCTATTTTTTTGTAGTAGTCAATGACTGTAAATTCAGTTTGTACGGACCCATTACTGGACCTGCTAAGAATAAAAAATAATAGTAATACATGAATAAAAGACCTGGATAAGTGGAAGGCGACAAAGGCAATGCTACCCCCTTTTTATTTAGAGTATGGAATATGAATTATTGGTCAATATGCACACATAGAACCTTCACAGTCAAGTCTTTACACCTCCACTGTATCACATAAATGCAGACGATTGTTAAAGCTATCATAGAGACCGATTGCTTTTATTGCTGTGGTATTTCACATAAAGTCTGGAATATGCCAAGATCAAGCAAAGGGGTCGGCTAAATTAAAAAAGGGTAGATAAGGGCACATTTAGGTTTAAGCATTCTCTTAGTCATTAAATCCGGTAATTGATTTTGAATTTCCAATCTATTCTAATAAGAGAATTTCGAGCACCGACGCTGTCTCTGGTTGTCGGTGTGCCGCGCCCTCTCCTGCCTAATCCTCCCTCATTCGTACATGCTTCCACTCTTGGCATCTCCTCCTCCTCCTCCTCCCCCCACTCTCGGACAATAAACACCATAATTCAAGCCTCTGGTATTGGGATGCGGTGTACAGTAAATGGACAGATAACACCAGCTCTCATAATCAAGCTCCTTGTCATAAAAAGAGGCATAAAGCTGTCCAGGTTTTCACAGTCAACAAGTTAATTTGTTGTCTAACAGGTGCTTATTAATGGCGGTGGAGAGGAATAGGAGGAGGAGGAGGAGGAGGAGGAGGAGAAGGAGGGAGCCCTGAGAACAGATTTGCTGTGTCCTTGCACTTCATGGTGGTCCATCTGCCATGCAGACCTGACGGACTGACCCTCTCGCTCCCTCTCTCCCTCCCTCCCTCCCCTCTCTGTCTCTCCTTCTCTGCGGCTCCACATCCATCTGTTTGTCCCGCTGTCAGCTGATCGGTCGGTTTCTGTCATCTGTCGGTGCTCGTCTGTCTGCCTCTCCCCGTATCGCGGCTATGTCCTTCTAGTCCGCCTCAGGGTCCCCATAAACACGCGAGAGTCGGCAAGCCTCAGCTCCAACCCAAACGTGGTGAGGGATGAGTCGCAGGCTGCCCAGCAAATGAGCATTGTGGTTTTCCGAGCACCCCCTTCCACCCTCAGCAAGAAAATTATCCGCTTCATTCAGAGTTTAAGATTCAGGACTTGCAGTGTTGCCGTGTGAATGTTTTGAGCCAGAGGGGATTTCATTACAGGTCAGGCCCAGCCCTCAACCACCGGCTCGCAGCAGTAGTTTTCTACAGGGTGGGGGCGGGTGGGGGCGTTGTTTTTCTACCTTCCTCCATGTTACGTTGTTTCCAGGCTGGCCGTGGGCTAAAAATGTGGGTTTAGACGAATCAGCCCACATCAAAATCCCACATTCGCCTCCTTGTGCAACGTTATTCGAATCAACATGTGCAAACTTGAAACACCAATTTCCTTGATCCAGTGAATTCAGCAATCACATTTAGGAATGTGAAAGATGTTATGTATTACGTTTAAATGAACTTAAGTGAGTATGTTTACCATAGACTCCCACTTTATTCTTTTATTTTACCCTAATTAGGTGTATTTTTGTTCACCGCAAAGCCAGTGGTGATAGTTTTAAAGCTAATTTCTTTCCCATAGTAGCTTTAGCACAACGGTGGTAAACTGCCGTCTAGCTAACAGCTAATGTTACAACGAAGTAGCTTAAGACAAAGACCAACGTTGAAACCTGAAATATGCGAAGTGTGAAATATGCAGCTGGTTGGACATGAAAATTAATGATATCATTGTTGGCTCTACAGCCTCAAGTTACATTTGTCAAATTTCAAATTAAGTATTTCCTTGAAGGCACTAGTCATTCGTAACAGGAGACTTGCCAGGATACACAAGAAGCTGTAATTAATTTAGACATATCTAATCATAACAAATACCCCACTATGAATAATTGTTGTGTTTTTTTTTCCCCAGAAGAATGTTTTACCTAATAAAATATTTTTGAAATGGTACAATTATGTCACCTCTAATTGAAAAAACCCACAGTGACGAACAGTGAGCCAACATGCACAATACCAGGACCTTAAAAGCCTCGAAATTTTTATTAAATTTAATCGTGCTTTTCCCACTGTGACAGGTCGAAAAAGTTATAATCCCATAAACTTGACTGCTCAGATTTCCCGCTGTGGAGGGCAAGTGAATGTATGCGCATAATGGATGTGTGTTAAAGTATTCATTCGACCTCCATGTCAGCCGTGCTTGGGTGAAACCAAATGCAGGTTGTCCCAGTGGGAGTTGTGGGCGGGTGAGCTACGTATTTCACTCAGCAATACGCAAAGCGAGATGCTATTTTTTTTTTCCACATAACATCCTTTCTGTCCTGCAATATACAGCCGCACACCGAGTGAGCGTGGTTAGGTTGGACCGAGTTAGCTGCTAGCTAAACTATCCACACGAGTCCTGGTGAACTAGGACAATGACTCTCAAATCTCGCTGGACCTCCTGATGTGTTATGCACAAGGGCCAGGTCACGTGGTTTTGATACACTGCATGTTATTGGTTAGTGAAGATCTAGACTCACATTGCTCGCTCTCACGCTCTCCGCCTGTCCTCCGTCACTGGTTCCCGGCGGATCTATGGAGCTCATCCACCGGCCTGCCTGTCTCAGGCCGCGGACACACTTGTGGGTACTTTGTTGATTTGAACCACCATAATTTGAACCACAGACAGGTTTGGTATGACTTTCACAGTGGAAAAAAACCCCCAAATAAACCTTGTGCCTAAATATGAGACTTCTTCTGACAGTATGAAATTATTATTCAACATCAAAAGCAGCTTAAATAGTAATGCAAAGGGGAATAGGTTTCTTGTAGAATTAAAAAATTGTAGAACTATTAATTGTTACGATACATTTAGTAAAATTCGCACCATCTGCAAAGACATATACCTGTTAGCACAGACGCGTCTTTATCCTGGTCTGACACAGGTGAGCGTAGCCTGACTGCAGCTCAGCGACAGGTCAGAGAGGTTCAGGTTCACATCCAGGTTTATTTTGTATCTCTTTTAATAAATGTTTTTCACAATGACAACAACAGCTCTTCATCACAAACAATTTATTTTTATGTTGCTGCGTTAAAAACGCGTGTGTTCTATATATGTTTGTAATGAAACCTGAGGTCAGAACGTCTTCCGTCTTCTTCATGCACTTAGAAATACCAGTCGGGTATTAAACTGCGTTTCCAAAGCACGTGACATTGCATATGATTGTGCAGCAGGATCGCTTAATGCGCGCTTGCGTATTAAAAAAAAAATTCAAACATAAAAGTAAATGAATCACCGGAATCTACATTTAAAACATTCCTGGGGGACAGAGGATTGTGGTGCAATAATAAACATCTTGCAAAGCTATCACAAGCTATATGTCGTTGCTTTTTGGTAGTACATTCAGATATAGAAAAAAAAAAATCTGTTGCTTGATACAGCCAGCTCCAAAAAGGTTTGCTGCTTATGAATTATGATACATGAATATACAGTTTCTTTTGAATGTTAAGTACATTTATCACATAGACCTGTGAACAAATATTTCTTCCAAGTTCAGTGAATCCAGGCAATACATTTTTCAAAAAAATGTGAGGGTAAACGTGATAAGCAATAAATCAAGACAGTTGTAGACCGGAAGAAATACGCTATTGTCTCTCCGCTTGCCACAGAAGCTACAATTTACAATCAGCAGTCTTCAGGATATAATCCATGTTATAAATCGCGGTGACTCCCTTTAATATGTTTTTTTTTTCTGTTAACACTTACTGGGCTGAAGGGTTTGAGGGTTTGAACCGATTGGCACAGCACTTGCGAGGCTGGGTGGTGATTGGTGGGAGGCAATGTTGGTGAAATTGCTTTCGCAGCTTGCCACCGATTCTCCGGTTTTGAACTTGAGGTCGTTGTTGGGTCAATAACAACGTTAGTGTCTGGCCAAACATCACGAGCGCCTCAAGATGAAGGTGCTCAGGCCGTGCCACACAAGCCCACAAGAATACCCAGCTTGTATTCAATGACCTCATGTGTAGATTTTATGCATTTTGTCAAAGTCGGCATTAACAGCAGCTACAAAAATATCTGAAATCAATATTGACAGCATTACCAGCAAGATTTTTTTTTTTTTTTTTTAAATGCTATCAGTTTTGCCCCCCAAAGGCTAATGTTTATTTAGCTGACAGCAATGGGCCTGATAGGCAGACAGGCTTTAACCCTCGTTGGCCTGCTGCTGAGCCGCTGGAGCTCTGCTGGAGGCCCTGGCTCAGACTCAGTGGAACCAAAGGTCATCAGCCAATCTGGCCCCAGATTTTACTACAGCAGTTTACCACCAAGCTGCTGGCCTGAGCAGCACGTCGAGATGGACTGACGTTGCTTTAATGGCTTATACCGTGATTTAGCCTACTTCTCAAAGCGCTGAGATTTTCTCAAAATTTATATGCAGTTAGCCAGGGGGCTTATTTGACAAAAAGATGCGACTGCGCTGTATAACAGGATCGAAATTCATTTTAATCTCCTAACACTTATTGTTCAATGTATGTATTTTCTAGTATTAAAAAGTAAGTGTTTCCCACTTTGTCAGTCAAACAACATAGGCAAAATTTGTAAGTAACAGTCTTTTCTTAATATTAATTTGTATTTCAGAGTGCGGTTCCTTCCCATCGCTGCATATAAAAATGCCCCATTTATGTTTGCTTCTAACAACTTTTCTGCAAAACTGCAACCTTATTTACAATGAAAAGTTGATCCTAAACAACAGAAATTAATATTCTCAAAGGAGCTTCAATTGAGTGGGATGGCTGTGCCCCATCTCGCCCAAGTAAAGGTGACTGAGGGAATTTTAAGGAAGTGTTGAGATCATAAATCTAGAGTTAGATTTATAATCACCTGCAGAAATTTAGTTTTGTCCTAAGAATCTGTTTTGTTGTGCAGCTAAAGATGTCAAACCTTCAATTTTGTCAGACTTGCTCCTGATTTAATTGCCAGTTGGTGTGAAGGCCGCACAAGTCTATAAAATGTTACGTGTTAACGAACTCCTTCCTGTTTAAAGATTCTCAAGTGTGGGTCTAGACTCATTTACACAGGATCTGATGCCCGCACAAGTGCAGGTGTGAGTGTCGTTCTGCTTTGACGTCAAGTGTCAAACGTGCTCCTATTTTTGGCTGCTTAGCGCACTCCTCCTTCTTTTTCAGCTAAAGCTGCTTCTGTGCAGACGCGCACAACTGTGTAATTTTAGTTCCGACAATAAAAAAAAAAAAAAAAAAATGCAACTGCTGTCCCGTCGTGAACAACGGAATTTACAGGCCGCCGTCAGTGATTGCTGCTGCCTCATTCCTTTTTAAAGTTGGTTTTATGAGGTCATATGCTCCCTGGATCTTTGGCCACATGCTGATGGCTGGTTTCAACCTCTCTGAAATCGGAACTAGTCAAAGGGCTACTAATATCCTAACTATATTTCAAATGACCTCTGCCAGAGTCTCTTTGCAGTGACTTTAGAAATAAATACTATGAAGCCGTGTTTAAATCATCCAGCTCAAACGCTTAGCTGCAAATGACATCTGCGAGACCTCTCAGAATTTTCTGGGCATGGATTAACGGAGAGCCTTTGATTTCTGCTATTGTGTAAATGTGACTGTTGAATGGCGTGCCAAATACAATTACTAGGTTTGAGTCACTTTATTTAAAAACAAAAAAATCTTTCATTCCAGCCTCATAAATTCTGAGTAGTTTCTGGTTTATTTAGTTGTGTATTCCGGTCAATGGAATATCTTTTTGTTTATGGGCAAAACAGGACAGCAGAGGATGTCTTCTTTGGCCGTGGCAAACACAGATCACCATTTTTTCACCATTTCCCGGCATTATAAAAGCAAAATTAATGGCGTAAATCAACAATGAAAATAATAAATAGTTGCAGCCTTAGTCAATGGCTTAATCACACTGCAAAATGTAAACTTGTGGGAGAACTGTATCCACTGAAACTTGTGTTCTATTCGATATTTTAATAGATAATTTGAAAATGTATACTTAAAAAGCGTCAACATTAAAAAAAAAAAAGCAGATGAGCGACTTTGCATGTTTGTGTGTTTTACTGGTGCGAGCTGGTGTGCAAGTGTGCATACTACAAAAGAGGCCTGCTGAAATAGATACCTTCTTCTCATGCAATGCCCATGAGCACATTTGACCTTCAATGCGCGTGTGCGTGTGTGTGTGTGTGTGTGTGTGTGTGTGTGTGTGTGTGTGTGTATAAGTAAGGGGGGCGCATGTGTTCGTGAATGAATGAACCTTGGCTTGTCACATATTGTAGCCCGATTAGGTCTCAACATGAAGGTCCCGCCACGATGAGGCTAAAGGTAGAAAATTAGAATGGATTTAATTAACACATAAGCCTGTTTAGTGACTTCACACATGTCTGCTTAAACCCGCTGCAAAATAAACATTCTCCTCTTCTTGGGAATGCTGTGCTCCGGAGAGGCATTCTCAGCTGCACTGGGAGCATTTTCTGGAAAACCGATCGCCTGGAAAGGGAGTTGCTTATGTATGCAGCACAGTCTTAGTCGGGCATTTGACAAATGTGGAAGGGATTGTTGTGGTTGTCTTTGTTTAAATTAATTATTGTGGCACTAAGTGTGATTAAGTCACATAGAATTTGTGTTTTTTATTATGTGCAACGTAAAAAAGTGCAACGGTTAAATTAACTTCCTGTTCCTTTATTTATTTATTTTTTATTTCGTAATTTGATGTAATCTAAATACATTTTGATTCCCTAATGATGGATAAGTGAACGTAGGACACAGTGCTCCCTTCAAACCCAAACATACCGATGTGGACACACACCAAGCTCAAGCACACACGCACACGTGTGCGTTGCAGTTACATGCCTAAGTATTCAAAAACATTTATTTACTTTTCACAATTCGCAATATTTCAGGCTCTACAAAGGCCACACAACTACCTCACAAAAACATCTTCTCACAATGAGATTTCTTGAAAACCTTTTTAAGGCTCAAAATTTCAACTGTGCAACTGTTTAACACGACAATAAACTGTTTAAGACATCAATAAATATACTGAAGGAAAGTTTAGTGTGTTTTACAAGATGTTACACACATTTCCACACAATAGAGTTCATTTTACTGTTTTCAGAATTGTTGTTTTTTGTTTTTGTTTAAAAAGTCTGGACAATTAAATGATCATATCCTCGTCATAGTGTGAGTAAGTGTCATATGTGTGTTGTCGTACAAACACTTAATTATTAATTTATACATCAGAAACACTATTTGAGATTATGACTGATGCTAGGAAACCACGAAAATGGTAACATAGTAGTGTATTTATTATCTTATAACCTCCACATTGTTCATTGTTTTACATTCCAGTGGAGTCACTTGGACTTGAATATGACTAATATGATATTTCCTCCTCATTCTGTGCTAATTTTAGCATTAATGCTGCAGTGGTGAGTATGTTTGAAGACTTGAAACATGGTGAAAAAGCTTTACCAACATTCTAGTTTGCATTTCGAAGGGAACCCTGTAGAGCACATCCCTCTGCCAACAAATATTTTATTTTATTGGTTCTTTCTCGGCCAATGCTACACCACATTTTGTGAAAAATCAGCGTGGTGGTTTTCACATAATCCTGTTTACAGACCAGGTCACAAAACGTCGTATAGCTAGCTGAATTCTAGGCACTTCAGCAACATGCTGGTAGTTTTTTAAAGCCACATAGTTAAAAACTCAACTCACTCACCCTCCCATAGACAGTCCTATTCTGATCCACCAAATCCAGAATATTATCCTGATGCACATAAAATCCCATTGTTAATAACAGTTTTTCTTGATTCATGCAGCATTCGGCATCCAAACACTTTCTAAACTCCTAAATTTTATTTTAGTTTGGTTCACTGTTCTGTGGACAGAAAAATGTACCTCCAGTTGAGAAGGCGACATCCTGTGAGCCTCAGAAACACCCCCCGTAGTTGTTGGTGGATGTAACTGTTGTGTTGTGGATGTGGTGTTTAATGGTTTCAAAAGATTGCAGGGGATTCACTGGACAAACAGTCTAATTGTAATTCACCTCTGCTACTGCCGTGCTTAACAC
>CAAKHG010048212.1:0-14730 GCA_901007715.1 Dactylopterus volitans
ACTCGTCACCATCAGCGCTAACGCCGCCACCGCCTTTGCGCCGATCGGTGACGTCAGCCTGCCACGAGAGCGGTGACCCACGGACTGAGATGAAGCTCCTCGAGGATGCAGTTTGACATGTTGCAGTAGATGAGAGCAAGCGCCGACTGCAATAACTGAGCTTCTAGCACCCCCTGCTGGTGGGACGGAAGGGTGAAAATACAAGTACCTGCGAGAGTGCTTGTGTATCGATCGTGCAGCACGCACCTGCAGCACGCACCTGCAGCGCCGTCTCACCGTTAACTCACCGGACGGTGCTGACGCTTGGTAACATGCAAGACACTGAGCCTGCAGAGACCCGCGAGACGTCCGGTATTTTGACAGGAAACAGACAGAATCGTTTTTGAGCGGCCAGGCTTTGCACCCGCGTGTGGCTCCCTCCCGGGTTCTACCAAGTCAGTTCCTCTAAGTCAGCGGTTCAGTACCTTGGCTGGGATGGCATTCAGCAGGTAGTACAGCGGGCAGAACTCCCTCAGGACGGACGGCGGGGCGGGCTGGGTCGCCATGTTCCTGCCGAAGCGAGCTCGGCTGGTTTTGAAAAAGAAAGTTCAAGTCCTTCATTAAAATTGTGATCTTCAAAAAAAAAAAAAATCACAATTATAGCACAAAAACCACATGCCTCCTGCTGTCCGAGCAGCTGGAGCAAACACTGCACCAAATTCAGTTACAAAAAAATCCACTATTCATCGTTCTAGTGTTCAATAACGGTTAAAAGAAAGAAGAGATTTGACAGTTTAAGTGACCATTCATCCCTCGCTATACTGTTGAGATTTGATGCAGCTGAAATGATTTTGGTGAGCAAGGCATTTAAAGGATTAAACGTAATAAATGAGTTACCAGATGGATAAAACTGTATGTTATCCTTGGCGGTGAAAGAATATCAACGGAGGGTGATATTAAGTGTTTTTCCTTCTCTCTTATGTTGTCCTTTAATAGTACCTTGACTTTAATGTTCACTTGAACATAAATTAAGCATGTGAGATAAGCTAGCGCGGCTCTTAAGAGAAACATTCTTGAAATATGTACTTCTATGTTCTTCTTATCATATGTGGATTGTTCATATAGCATATATCTTCTGATTTCTTAGTTCATGGTGCCAACAAGTCTGGGAGCATTCAGACTGCGAGGCCCCTCTTATCTAACCATTGTCAGTCATTTTTAATGACTTCCAGATGTTCAACACCTTAAATAAGATGTTTGTGAAGAAGTTCTTTGTCTATCTTGTGTATGCATGGAACAAGAAGAACCGAGCTCGCGCATTAAAGTACTTTGAACATCCTCGAATTTTGGATCATATTATCTTCTTTTATTTGAGAGCAGATCCATGAATATCCTTATATCAGAGGGAGAGAGCAAATCCCCATTTTCTTTAATTAAGTTAGCTTTAAAGGACGCCACGCGCGTTCTGCCTCCTGAAAATTCATAACTCGGTTAGAAGAAAAAGAAAATCAACATTTAACTTCACAACAACACATGACATGTGTGTTTGATGTATTTCGATAATGTGTTTCGCATCTTAGTCCTATCGAGGCTGCGGCCGTGCCAACAGCGGCGTTTAACTGGAGTCACGCAGGGCGGAAGAGCATCCAAACGCTGCGATGACAGCTGAAATCCAGCGTCATTAAAACCCCTTAATGGAACCAAAACATGCACCGAATTCAGTGAGCAGTCTAACGGCGCGTTCCAACGCGAACGCACGTCAACCGACGTCGGCACGAGTCCTAAATTGACAATTTGCTAAGCGGAGGTTCAATGTGACACTTGTCTTCGCGGGAGATGACGCGTCGCACCAACGTTGAGGTCTCACGAAGCTGCGCTCCGCAGGCCGTTCTGACGGCAAACCCCCCCGCACCCTTTCCCGCCCCAAGTAAAAAAAAAATTATAACACAATGTTAATAATTAGAATCAACCATCATGTTGTCAGCCTCACGCATCCTGAATCCCGTCCTGCTAGCATCATATGAGAGCAGCTAATGGGGGAGGTTCGCGGGTCGGGCTAACATCAGCGGCGAGAAGAAGAAGAAGGCAGCGAGACACTCACCCAGAGTTTACTGCTAAATGCGCCGGTCAGATATTCGCGCGGGTGTTTTTACTGCGGCTGGTTACCACAAAGCCGAAAGATGACATCGCCCCGTCCCCCCGGCAGACCCCAGGCTGATGCCGCTGCCCATCTGCTGTCAACAAACTGCTCCACCTTCCTCTTCCTCTTGATGTGATGGGAGGTCGGCGGCGAGCTTGCAGGCGCCCGAGCGCCCCCTATCGGGCCGGAGCGGAAGACGCCAGCCTGGCTGCATCATCCTTTCCACTTCCGTTCTCCTTTTTCAAGTAATATTTTCCGTTCCTATTTGGATCTAATAAAACACTCAACCAAAAACCATTTGCTTTTCTCACTCGCGTTGCGTCAACAGTAAATTATCCTTACCTACAAACAGCATAAATCAATATATAAATATTTATATTCGAGTGACCGGAAGCGGAAATACGACTGTTGCGCCTGTTGGAAAATCCGGAAACTGGAGTTTTATATCCTCTCCGAAAGTGGAACGTGGATTATATCTTTTTCAAATTGAAATTGCTACTGAAAGCGACTATCAGTTTGATAAAGTGATTTTAATTTTTTTTTATTTAAAAAAAATCTATTAATTAAGAACTGGACATTTTACACAAAAGAATACCCAATGCTCTCCAAAACCTCCTTTTAAAAGATTTGAATAACATGTTTTAAATCTAACGGTTTTCGGTTATGTCACCGAAATTTTAAATATTTTAATTTATATATCGTTTCGAGGAAAATAATAACTGCGCGACATGACTCGCGTTAAAATATTGACTTCATAGAGACACGAATCCGGTCCGGTGGGTGATCCGGTTCAGGGAGTCTGCGCTCCCGCTGAGTGGAAGCTAGGCTAAGCTAGTTCAAAACTGACCCCCGCTTGCCGACACCTGGTCCCGTTATCACCGCTTCTGTTCATGTTGTCCTTCACCTTAGCGGTGCGTTTTATCCACCAACACATACAGATTTTATGAAAAGTATTTATTCGGTGCTATCGATCGACGTTCGGGTTGATTCGATCCACCGACTGGCCCAATATCAGCAGCTAAGCTAACTGTTACACTCGCAGCCAAAATGGCGGACAACGAGGATGACAGTGGTTCGACCAGAACAATAACAGCCGCGGACCACACGAAGCCCGGGGACAGTGTACCGTCAGCGTCCGACGCTCAGAGCGCCCAGCCCATGGAGAATGTATCGGGAGCGACCGCCGAGAGCAGCGGCCAGCCAGGGGAGAGCTCGCAGGCGGTCGTCGCCGAGGTTGAGAGCTGCCAGCCCGCGGAGAGGTTAACTGCAGTACCCGGAGCTCAGCTGGCGGACTTCCTGCAGAGCTGTCCGGAGGAGCAGAGCATCCTGGTGGGCACCGAGTTCACGGGCCTGAGCCCCGACATGGTGAACACCACCACCATCATCTACGTGCAGCCGGACGGCAGCCTGGTGGAGGGCTCCGGACTGACGGCCGAGGAGCAGCAGGCGCTCCTGGAGCAGCTCACCAAACAGCAGATTGTCCAGGTGTCCGACACGGAGGCCGCCCAACTTCTCCAGCAGAGCCAGGTGGTCAAGACCATCCCGGTCCACAACACCGCCCTGGACGCCAGCCAGCTGCAGCAGGTCATCAACCAGGTCACCAAGTCGCAGCAGCAGGTGCAGGTCCAGGTTCCTCAACAGCAGGTCCACATCCAGGTCCCCCAGCAGACAGTGAAGCAGCAGGTGCAGCAGGTCCAGGTTGCCCAGGTTGCCCAGCATAGCCTGAAGCCGCAGGTCCAGGTCTCGGTCCCTCAGCAGAACCTAAAGAGCAGCTCTCAGAACAACGCCTCCCAGCAGCTGAAGAGCGTCGCCCAGCATGTCGCCATGCAGACGGGCAGCTCGGTCCAGGTGGTCCAGAAAAAGGTGAGACAGACAGACAGACAGACAACCCTGTTAAAGATCAGTCTGGTGCATCTGAACTGGTCCGGGTTTTGTAATCTGTAAGTTGACCTCATCAAGCTTCTAAAACTGATTTTGAGTAAAACAACAATTTAAAAAAATGCCTTTTGTTAGCTGTGCTTAGAGCCAGCAGATAAATGTCAATAATGAGGAGTTGGTTTCAGTACAAATTGCTTCAATTGCTGATCATCGTTTGATTTTTAAAGCATCCGGACACAACCTGTCCATCCCAGCTCCTCAAAACCCAACATGTGGCCTTCAGATGTCTCCTTTCTCAGACTAGCTGTCAAAAGATGATTAGGTTAGTGACTGAAAACATGGACTTACTCTCTATAGAAACGGTGTTTTACGTTGTTAAACTGTCAGAATAGCTCTGCCATTTAGACGTTTTCCTTGACGTGTGGCATTTAAAAGTGACGGCTCCTTGTGGCGCGGAAATACTGTCACGTTGATCTACCTGGTCTGGGTTAACAGGATCAGCATCAGCCGTACTGAACTTTAAAGGGATAGCTCAGTTTTTTTGGGGGGGGGTTGTTTTTTTTAAGATGGCTGTATGAGCGCTGACTCGCTTCAAAAAGCATCAATTTAATTAAGAACTTCTTCAAGAACAATATGTAAACAATTACTATTCTATTGGAACATATCAGCTGATTAATCCTTTTATTCAAAGAAAACCTATTGACAAAAGTATCTCGCCATAGTTTGGGAGCATGTCAGAAGCTTTTAATCACATAACATGATTGTTCCCGTCAGAAATGTCAACAAGTTTTTGGCGGTTAAAATGAAAGCCGTTTTTTCATCAGAAACAGCATCTGACCGAACCGTTTCACCATCAGGTGCTTTCACTGGCAGTTTCCAAACCCTCGCGTGATCTTTTTAAAGAAACAGCGTCTTCATCAGATGCCGCCACGAGCGCCTCGCTTTGACACAGCCTCTGACTCGTGTGTTTTTTCCTCCCCCCCGATTTTCTGTCCACAGTCAGAACCAGTCAGGATCCAGATCCAGGTTCCACCTAAGCAGGAAGTGAAGCCCATCCCCGCCCCCCAGCAGAAGACCCAGGCTGTTAGTCAGCCACAGGTGAAGTTGTCGACCAATGGCAACGTGAGCAGCACTCAGATCATCCACATCCAGCCTGTGGTGGGCCAGCAGGGACAGCAGTTCTACCTGCAGCAGAATCCCGGGGACCCGCCCATCCAGCTGCTGCTGCAGAGCCCCACCCCCGTGGTGGGATCTCTGCTCCCATTGGTCCACAAGCTAACGGGCCAGACATCATCTGGCACCACCTCCACGGTGGTTCAGAAACCCATCTCCTCTCCCATCAGAGTCCAGACGTCCCCTGCTGTCAAGACCACACCCACCTCCGCCGTTAAGACGCTGCCTCCCCCCGCCACGAAAACTGTTAGCATGCCGCTAATCAAAACTCCTGCTAACGGCACGACGACGAACTTCAGTAAAAGTCCGGTCAAATCGGCTGCTGCCGTGGCCGTAGTCCCCGCCCAGACCACGGCGGCCGGTGCCGGGCGACCTGCCGGTGCCGGGCGACCCGCCGGTGCTGGGCGACCTGCCGGGCGACCTGCTGGGCGACCTGCTGGGCGACCCGCTGCAGCCAGTACTGCACGGTCCTCCTCCGCCATGGCCCCTCCTGTGGCCCCGCCCGCGAAAGACAAAGAGAGGGCGAAGAAGATGAAGAAGAGGGAGAAGAAAGCTGTCAAAGTCCAAACCAGATCCGGTCGCGTCTCTAGACCGCCCAAGTACAAAGCCAAAGACTACAAGTTCATCAAGAACGAGGACCTGGCCGACAGCCACCAGTCCGACTCGGACGACTACTCCGACATGAGCATGGAGGAGGAGGAGAGCGAGGCCGGCCGGAATAAAGACGCCGCCTCCGGTTCCTCCTCCTCACTCACCTACAGCCACAAGTCGCGCTCCCACCGGTGCAAGACATGCGACAAGGCCTACATCGGCCCCGGAGGCCTGAACCGGCACTACAAACTCAACCCCACCCACGGCGAACCAGATCCATCCGGCAACGCGCTGCGCCCCGCTGCGGACGACCCGCAGCCGCAGGAGCCGGCGCCAGCTGCATCATCGAGTGTCAAAGAGGAGGAGGAGAAGGAGGAGGAGAAGGAGGAGGAGAAGAAGAAGAAAGAGGACGACAAACCTGCTCCCACAGCGCCAAACAGAGTAAGAGAGCAACGCCTCGATCAGAGCTGAGACGAGGATTGTTGACATTTGCTCGCAACAAATGATAATTGAAATGTTTATTGACCGTTTCTCTGAATCAGCGTTTTATCTAGAGGGGTCTGTTTCGTCGAGCATCCATATTCCACATGGTGAACGCTTTAAATAACTACACGTTAGCTCTCACGTCGAGCTGCTATTAGCCATCAGGCACAGCAGAAACAGGAAGTGCAGGGGCGCCACCCCTCTGCAGGCTTCCAGAAGTGTACCAAATAGGTGGGTTGCAGTGAGACTCATAGTGACAGGAGTTAAAATGGCGAGGATGAAACCGAAGCGGCTGTGCAAAAGGGCCAGTGCATGAAAAATGAGCATAATTGTAACTCGTGAAAGAAAACAAGGTCCTTGTGTTCATTTTATGAAGGATACCAGGCTGGCCAGCAAATTGGAAAAGTGTTGGTTGATTTTCATTTAATGTTCAGTTACTGCACAAGCTGCTAATTCTCGTTTACGTATTGATTGACTGCATTTACATATGCTTATGAGTCGATAGTCTGTTTATGATTTGCTAATTGCCGTCCTGAATACTGGTTGTCAGATTAGCCGAAAACTGGTTTCATGACTGGTTAGCTCCTCCCACTCATTGTTTACTTCCTGCCTGAAGGACGTGAGTCCAGCACCAGTTGTAGGACTCAGAGGCCTCCATCACCGGGGCCCCGGTCGCCCCAGAGGACGAGGACGAGGCAGAGGGCGGGGACGGGGGCGGGGTCGATCACTGGGACCGCCTCCAAAGGTCAGTTCACTGGATTTTTAAAAAATCACAGGATTGAAAAAAAAAAACTGCATATCGGAACCCAGGCAAACGATGAAGCTTGATTGGTTGGTCTCATGCAGGTGTCAGTGGGCCTCGTCAGCCGGAGGGGTCGCCGCGGGCGACCACCAAAGCTCGGCGTCACCGTGGCAACGGCGGAGCAGCAGGCGGAGAGGAGGAGAGAACGGTTGCAAGAGGTAAGACGCTGACGCTCAAAGTAAAGTTCTCCTGGAAGAAAGTGCGGCGTTAACTGAATACACAGATATCGGGTGTGTGTGAGCACATTACCATGGCGACTGTTTCTCCCCTGCCCCACAGCTGGCGGATCAGTGTGAGGATGAGGAGCTAATGGACATCGTCCTTCCCCGTTTGACCAAAGTGTTGAGTCTGTGGGAGATGCTGCTGGCCAAGGTACACTATATGCCTTGTGTGTGAGTGAGAGTGTGTGTGTGTGTGTTTACTATCAACACGTAATTGCGTCCCCTGGCTGTTTCAGGTGGAGCGTGGCGGTCCGGCCCGCAGTCGTTTCCCGGACATTTACCGCGAGTTTGAGTCCTTGCAGGCCCAGGTGAGGCAGGCCGCTCAGGATTACATCGTCAGTCCGCAGGGCGGAGCCACGCCGCTGGAGGTCCGGAACATCGAGGTGAGACGCTTCTGCTGGGTCCCGCTGACTTCGGCCGTATCGTAAGCTAGACGGCTCAGGCGCGGAGGTTTGGCGCCTCCGGTCAGCCCCCATCACCCCCCCTCCCCCAGCTACGCCGCGCTGCGCCGCCCCGAACTGTAATGAATCGTGTGTTTCAGGTTGCCAGGTCCCTGGGGATCCTGGACGAGGTGAACAGGATGAAGGTGGTCCCTGGGGCGTCTCCCAGCTCCGGTCTGACCAATAAGAACGTGCGCTACATGGAGGTACAACCCACTTTGCGAGCTCAGGCCGCGTGAGCAGGGCCCAGTTTGCGTCGGGGCTCCGGCGCCGAGCTGGTTCCATGATGCCAGGGTTTAACCTGATTCGGCGTGATGTAACGACAAAGCGTACATTTTCCCCACATGTGCACTGGTATTTTTAAAAGAAGACTGCAGTTACAGCGACTCCACAAAGCCTGGTTATAGCATCCTGCATCAACTTTAACATCTCACACCTTTTTGATTTGTGGTGCACATTCTGTTTCCTGCGTACATTAATTTTTTTGTACTGGCATTTTCGCCGACCCCAGCGTGTCTGTTCTAAGCCATAAAACAGTTTTAAATGGCTAATACCAAACAAAATCACTTTGTTTAGTGAGTTTGCACCTCAACATCATCCGACACCTGTTGACTAGCTGGCCCCAAGTGGTGACCTCTGACCTCCCGGGGCCTCCTGCTGCTAATGCTAACCTGGTCCACATGTCTCCCGCTTTGATTTACCGCGCTTGTGGAATGTGACATTTTCAACTTCGGGCTTGTGAGACGGTCGAATGTCAACATCAAAATGGCCGTCTGCACCTTGAGTTGAAGTGACCCGCTAACAGCCAGACATTCACCAGAACCATCCGGTGTTGTGTCTCAGTTGTACCTGATCATGGGTTCTCCTTAATGTCCATCATTTGTTCAACTTGGTCGCCGTCTTCCGTGTTTAACCTTCTCCATCCAGTTCTCTGCTCGTTCCACTACTGTCGCTTTAAATTCCTTCCCTCCCGGCCCGTCCGGCGTCACCTCCTCCGCTCTGTTGGTGCATGTTTCTCCCCGAAGTTTCCTGCCCTCGGCCGTGAATCCCAATCTTGAATCTACACCGGGTTTGTGCACCAGCACTCCCCATCCAGGTTCGGTTTAACCCAGTCAGAAACTTTGTTTTTTCCCAGAATTCCAAGATGCTGCCGCCGTCAAAGAGATTCAAGATGGAGAACAGCGTCCCTATCCACCAGAACGGCATCGAGCCGCCCAGAATAGGTACAGCTGCGACACGTGCGCCACATCTGACGCTGCGCCGCCGCTGCAGAAGATGATGGGCCGTCTTCCTGTCATCACGTGTTGTTGGTTTTTTTTTTTCATGTTGCAGGTGCAGTGACCTCCGTGACCTCCGTGGCCTCCGTGACCTCCGTGGCGCCCGCCACCGCCGTAGCACCTGCACCTGCCACCGCCGTGGCACCTGCGAAATCCGGCTCGGTCTCGGTGTCTCCTGTGATGCCACCAGCCGGAGCCAACCCGCTGCCCACCAATGCCGACTCCACCTCCAGGTGAGCAGACCCCCAGCACCCCGAGCATTCACAGGGCCCACGAGCAGATCTGGTTAATCTGGTTCATCACACTTGCCAGATGTCCAAGGCTCACCTGCAGCTCCCTAAACGGTTTCTTGTTTCTCAGTGTCACACCTGGACCTGGTGCACGGAGCTCACTGGTCCAGGAGGGTTTGATGAGGTCTGACTGTGGTGTGTGTTTTTTCTGCTTCCACACACAGCTCCTCTGGTCCCACTTCTGTAAAGAAGCCCCCCGCCCAGGAGCTTCCCCCAGCCACGCCCATGGAGGTGACCACAGCCGAGGACCAGATGGAGCCTCTGCAGATGGATGCCCAGGTGGAGCTTCTGCCTACAGGGCAAGACCAGGTCCTGAGCACCAGTGACATCGCAGCCCAGGTGAAGGAGCTGGAGAAAGCTCTGGGTCCATGTCCTGAGTCCACTACAGAAACAAAAACTCCTGAAACCACCCAGGCAGCCGAATCCGGCTCGGTCCTCACATCTGAGTCTGGCACGGTCCTCACATCTGAGTCCGGCTCGGTGCAGACAGCCGAGTCCGGCTCGGTCCTCACATCTGAATCTGGCTCGGGCCAGACAGCTGAGTCCATCTCGGTCCTCACATCTGAGTCCGGCTCTGTCCAGACAGCTGAGTCCAGCTTGGTCCTCACATCTGAGTCTGGTTCGGGCCCGACAGCTGAGTCCAGCTTGGTCCTCACAGTTGAGTCCGGCTCGGGTCCTACAGTTGAGTCCAGCTTGGTCCTGACAGCTGAGTCTGGCTCGGGCCCGACAGCTGAGTCCAGCTCCGGCACTACAGTTGAGACCAGCTCAGTCCAGATACCTGAGTCTACTACAGTGCACACACCTGAGTCCATTCTGGCGCAGACTCCTGAGTCCAGCTCCCAGACTCCTGAGACCAGCTCCCAGACTCTGGTGTCTCACCAGCAAACAGACTCTGTCCAGCTAGACCCCAGTACCATGGAGCCCTGCGATACAAAAGAGCTGCAGGAGGGCCAGGAGATCTACATCCAGACTGAGGGGCTGACCGTTCAGATGGCGGAGCCCGGATCAGACCGGATAGTCATCGTCAATGGACCAGACGGGACCACGATGCACATCCAGACTCCCGAGGGGGTCCCCTTGGAGGCGGTCCAGGCCCTGCTGGGCATTGAGGCCTCAGACGGAGCCAAGGCTCCTCAGTGAACCCTGAGCAGAGCCGGACTGATCTGAGCTGAGCAGCGGCGGAACCTGAACCTGAACCTGAACCACAACACGACGACGGTTGAGAGGGAATCTGGATTTTTTTTTTTTTTTCAAAGGTGTAATTTTGTACGGTGGCATTAGCTCCTCGGTACTGTAGACGGACATTTCCTGCATCTGGGAGCTGATCCCGAACCTGCAAACATCTCCCCTTTGATAGTCTTAAGCAAGTCAACACACACCGGAGCACCGACACACACCCGTCCCGGTCCTCAGAGGATGGACTCCTCGCAGCTGAACTCTCTCTCTCCTGCAGAAGCCCCCCCCTTCCCTCTGGACAGACTTTACATTTTACTGTGGGTGGTTTTTGAACGCCGCCGCCTGTAGGGGGCGCTGACGGATTTCAAAAAACTGTCAAAGGCGTCATCGGACACACATTTCCTTAAAAAAAAAAAACACCAGGATTCGATCCGGTGAGACTCTCTCGATGTGTCGGACTGTACTTCCTGCTCGGGAAAAAACACATTGACGATCTTCCCCGCAAAAAAAAACACCCGCCGTCTCCCCGCTCCCCGAACCACCGGAACCACCTCGCGACCCCCCGCCATCCCCCGCCACACAAAAGTCTCGTCTCACTCGCATTTTGTGTTGCTCATATTTATTTCTGACAGGACTGTTACCCATCAGGTTTCACGGCTAAATACGACTGGCTTCTCATCGAGGTGATGACCCGTTTGTGACTGAGAGAATAAAGGCTACGTAGTGTCCCCTCCGGGCTCCTGTACTCAGCAGCGATGAGTAGTTACGATCCGCTTTTTCTCACGTCGGCTCTGGAAGACGCTCGATTGGTTCGCTCGGCCATCACCTGTGATGATGTCGTTGCATCCTGCCTGCTGGTTGTTTTTCTTTTCTTTTTTTTTTTTTAGGAATCAGGAGTGTCGATTGTAAATATGTAAACTTGGATTTTTTTTCTTTTTTTTTTCATATTTGGACACGTTGTTCATTTTAAAGTAGAAACTGATTAGTTTGGCTGTTTATATGTAGATAAGTATGAAAAACAAAGTTTAAAAAAAAAAAAGTTGCACTATTTTATTACTTTTTATATATAAAAAAAAAAAAGCAAACAAAAAACGTCACAGTGAAAACATTTTTCCAAACATCAACTCAACGTTTGTATTCATTTAGAAAACTGATGGGGAAAACCGGAGGAAGTTGGGGGTCGGTTGGGGGGGCGGGGCAGGGGGCGGGGTCCCAGTTTGGAGGAGGTGGAGCTTTATTGATTTGTCATGTAGATCGTTTTGAGTGTTAACACATTTCATGCTCCCTCTATAAACTGACGTGTCAAAACTCAACACTGAGCTCTTGTTTGATGACTCGACGCCATCTTCTTGTCTCCCGAGTCGCCCGTATTTCTAATTTTTTTTTTTTTTTTTTTTTTTTTTTTAGTGGCTGTTGCAAGAAAACCGCCGACATAGTTCGTAAAAGGTCGCTGTACTTCCTTATTGATTAAACCAGATTTTAGTTCCAACAACCGGGTTTCCAGCGACCCGGTCCGTCGGGGGTCTCCGCCGGACATCAGAGCGGGCGGTGCCCGGTCTCCAGCAGCAGGGCCTCCAGCGTCAGCCGGGTCTGGGCCGGGATGTAGGGCTGGTGGAGCCAGCAGGACAGGTAGACCATGCAGAGGTCGGGGGTGGCGGTGTGGGCCAGTTCCTGCAGGATGGTCCGCTTCAGCTGCAGCTCCTGGCTGAAGGCCTCCAGCAGGGCCTGAGATGATTCGTCTGTCGACCAAGAGACGAACGAGCGGGCGGGTGTGATTGTGCGGTGGGGGCGTGGCTACGCCACTTGGGGGGGTGGTGGGAGGAGACGGCTCGACTCACCGAACTGTTTGGTGTCCCAGCTGTGGAACAGAGGAACTTTCCTGCCTTCGGGTCCGAACTGAAACTCCTCCAGGTCCAGGACGCCCCGCTGTGAGGCCACCAAACGCTGCATCTTTGTCACTATGGCGACCTGGGAAGGGAGAGACCGATTATTCCTTAAGTCACCTGGTGTCACGGTTTTGACGCAGCGCCGATTGCGGAGTTGATACCACATGCAGTATCCCTCCGCGACGTGCTGAATACAGCCCGATGGACATGTAAGGAACCGGCGTATTTTAGTGGTGACATCAAACTGACTTTCGTGATTTAAAGTTGCTTATCAGCCATATTATACTCAACCTCGTATTCATGTCAGACTGCAGAGGGCAGACATGATGCGAAATAAACTAGACGGCATTACAGCTCCTTAAAAATGAAGTCAAAACATCCACGTTGCCCCCTGGCGGCTGGTGGTCATAAACCCTGCCGCCTCCATGATGGTGGATGGGACAGCAGACAAACTTAAATGTCAAAGTACTTTTCATATCCCCAACCACCCACCCGGAGATGGTTTCAGCTAGTTTTTTTTTTTTTTTTTTAATGACAGACTTTTGTTTAAGTATCAATTTTTGTTTTTAAAGTTTGATTTGATGCCATAAAAACAAAAAACGGGGCATTGGCGTTGTGATTTAGGCCCGAGTGACATTCCAGAAGTTGTGTATTTTTGTTTAGAAACTGTTGTGTGAGAAAGTCAAGAGGACGTGTGGAACTTGGCTTCGTTTTAGTATGACACGGCGGGTCATGGAGACTCAGTAGAGATGCATCATGGGAATTAGAACTTGCAGATATGGACTTATTACAAGATGCAGAGGTCAGCCAGATGGCAGGTTGTGTGTTTTTTTTCCCTGAGTGGAAGGTTGCGGGTGCGCGAGGGCGCGGCGTCACCATCTTTTCGAGCACGTCCTGCAGCTTGCAGCATTGCTCCTGCAGCGCCGCGGCGCCGCCATCCTGCCGCGTCGGCGGGGGCGACCCATCTCCATCCACCTGCAGCTGCCGCCGATCGCCCTGCGAGCTGAGGGAGAAGGAAGCTGAGAGTCGAAACGCTTTCTAAGCCGGACAGAAGACCCACCCCCCCAGCCACATTTCCATGGCGACCGTCCGATCACCCGACTGACTCATGCCGCACATTTAACTGCTGGCATCGCCGGGCGTGAACGGGCCTCACCTGGCCGCCCTCAGGTCGGCGATGCCGCCGGCGATGCCGAACCCCTCGTCGTTGAGCTTCTCCCAGCGCAGCATCAGGTTGTGCCAGTCGGCGGCGTTGTCTTTGATCTTCCGGGCGCTTCCCGTGACGGCAGCGCACTTCCGGTTTGTGGGCGTTGCCGCCGCGTCAGCGTCGCCGCCTGAGGAAGGGGAGGAGCGGAGGAGAATGAGCGCTCTCTCTTACTGTGTATTTCAGTGCCATTTTTCTCCTTGTTTCTTTCTCTTTTTTTTTGTTTCTGCCACCTTCCACTCTTCAAAAAAAAAAAAAATCTGTCTTTACATATAAAAGCTCTGTGATACTAAGAGGCGTCCCTAATATTTTGGTCATCCAAAATAGTGGGGGGAGGTAATGAACTTAGTACATGACTCCTTTTACCCAGTTTAATCCTTTACCAATCTGTGTGTGAGAGTACGGAAGAGGATCGGGGCCACTGAAGAAAAAATATGTAATTTTGAGAAAAAAGTCAGAATTCTGACGTTTTTTCTGATACCCCAAAAAAGAAAAATTCTGGAGTATTTTTTTTTCATTTCTGAAAAAAAGAGAATTCTCCCAAAAAAAAATTTTTTTAGTTTTCAAAAAAAGTCAGGATCCTGACTTTTTATTTATATATATATATATATATATATATATATATATATATATATATATGTGTGTGCTACACAAATAAACTTGCCTAATACCAAAACCACAATCTCTTAAAATGTACAGGGTGCGTTTTATTAATAATAATAATAATAATAATAATAATAATAATAATAATAATAATAAATGGCATCATATTAAAAACGTGAAATGAAAACGAATATGAAATGATAACTTTTCAATGCGGAAACGCCGCAAGAAATTAACCAAAGCGGCAAATTAAACTTCTAAGCGTTTAATTTCCTCTTAGGCGTCAGTTTAAAATGTAGCCCCGCCCACCCCCCGCACACACACACACACACACACATACACACACGCACGCGTGTTCAGACGTCCACCTGCTCACACACACACACACCTGATTCAAATTAGCTAGTCAGCTGATTTGAATCAGGTGTGTGTGTGTGAGAGAGAGAGAGAGAGAGAGAGAGAAGAAAGAGCGAGAGCAGGTAAACACGACCAGAGTCGGTCGGGAGACCTTAAATGCGGCGGGTCGAGCTCGAGCGGCCGTTTTTTTTTTTTTTTTTTTTTAATTTTTAGTTCCTGACGCGCAGATT
>CAAKHG010048218.1:0-10226 GCA_901007715.1 Dactylopterus volitans
TTTACGCAGGGCGGCCATGTTTACCTTCCACCTGATTGACTCTGATTACCAGCTACTAATCACAGCACACACACACACACACACACACACACACACACACAGGCTTTAATTTTCAGCAGCAGCTGGAGCTCGGTGACTCAGCGGTTTTGCCGCGCTCGTCATAACGACCCCCGCCCCTTTTTCTATCGCTGATATGGGGCATTTTGAATTAGGGGCTGATATTTCTCCTCAGCAGCTGCTTGTCATAATACGGCTGATGAGTCATTCAGTGAATATATTTCATTATTCTTCTAAGCAGTAAAAACGATTTCTCAGTGCTCCTCTGCTGCGCTACATCATCTCAGAGCTTCTCCAGCTGTTCCGCCCTGCTGGTGCTCCACAGTGCTGCATCTGGAGGTGACTGAACGCGGTTCTAAGGCTGCGCTGCTTCTCACCCAGGCCGACGCTGCTGTTCTCCAGCAGGTAGCTCAGATGGTCGAACATGGCCTTCTGGTTCTGGCGGCTGATGCGGCAGAAGTAGCACAGGAAGCGGCAGCAGCTGGCCACCATCTTGGGAAAGGTGATTTCCTGCCGAAACACAAACGATGACACACAAAGAGGTGAGGTGGAGGCAACGCGAGACTTCTTACGTGCAACAGAAAACCGGCAAAAAAATTAAAACTGTAACCAATTCTGAAGTTGCCAACGAGGCACAAGTCAGTTTTTAAGGTGGAATCTGGATGTTTAAATGAAATATCTGGAGGCTCCTATAGATGTTCAGCTCTGATAAAATACAGCGATCAGACATCTCCTCCAGCTTCTGGAGCTCCAGAGGTATCCCTCCTGGCCCTGGTTTCCTCCTCCACTGGCCTGGAACAGTAGATGTTCCTCCTGGCTCACTCAGCACAAAATCAATTTTCCTGCTGCTGAGCTCATGAATTAATGTAAACATTTAAAATTATTGCTAAAACTCTTGTTCCCAAATAAGTTGGGATGGTGTGGAAAAATGTGATTAGAATCCAAATGTGATGACCTGCAGAACATCTAAAGCCCACATTTGTCTGAGAATCGCACACAAACATTTGAACTGTTGAAGCGTCGTCACTTTAAACCGGCAGCGGTCGTAATGTTTTGGCTGATCGCTAAAAGCGACACTCACCTGTGACTTGTCTCCTCCCAACACGTTGACCATGACCTCCATCACGGTCTCGTGCATCCCCAGCACCCTCATCAGGTTGGGATGCTGGTAGAAGACCTTGTTGTTCATGATGTCCCTGAGGAGCCATTCGTCAACATCTCAGCATTTGAAGCCCCTGAACGTTACACCATGAGGTTGTCGCGCTCCACTGGGACCTACCCGAGTCCGTCGATCATCAGCTTCTCCTCCTCCTTGCCCATGCGCACCGACAGCAGCGAGCGGATCTGACCCAGCGACGCCAGCAGGTTGATGGCGTCCTGCACGGACGCGGCGCTGATGGTGTAGGACTTCTTCATGGCACGGAGGAGCTCGCCGATGCCGTCGTACTGCCTCCTCAGCAGGCTGAACATCACCCGCACCAGCTCCGGGTCCTGGATGTGGGACTCCTGGGCCCAGCTGGTGATGGTCTGGGAGATCAGCTCTTTCAGGTTGGCTGGAGAAAAAGGGGGTGGGGAGGATCAATACACACCACATAGAAAAATAATTGCAGTCTACAGGCCTCATCAAAAAATGGACAAATATCACAGTGGACAAGTTATCCAAGTGTAGCCCAGACTGAGGGTGTGTGTGTGTGTGTGTGTGTGTGGTGGAAAATCTGAGGGTTTCATCAAAGTTTAATCTTCCAGATGACGAGCACCAATCAAACGGTGGAGGAACTCGGTGACCTGCAGAAGCTCCAGCTGACTGCAGCAGCATGATTATTCACAAGCTGCCCAACTTTTGAGTCAAACGCCTGTGGAGGCGGAGCAGGAGCCCCGGGGGAGGAGCCTGCTGGAGGGGAACATCTCGCAGCTTCACGTCTGCTCCCAGCTCTCAAACGCACTAAAACTGCAGCTCACGGCCGGCCTGCCGTCAGCTGTAATCCTCACGGCTTTACAGATTATCAGACGGGATAATCCTGCGTGAGAAAAAGCACCTGTTTTAATGAGGCTGAGTCGCAGCTGCAGCGAGGGGCGGGGCTTAGTGAACGGACGACATCATCACCAGATTCCGTAAAACACAACAATCACGCAGGTCAAAAGCCGTTTAACATCTGGTACTTAAACGCAGCACATAATCCGCCATGTCAGTGAACGCAACATGGAGCCGCTCAGCCGCAGATTAAAGGAGATTAAGAAGCATCATATCTGTTCATGCATGAATAGAATGATGCTAATAGCCCCGAAACTGTGGAACCTGTGGTACCTTTAATATGACCTAATGAAACTGATAAGTGATAAAAATAATATACTGCTCCTACTACTATAACTGCTACTACTACTGCTCTTTATACCACGATTAAGATTACTCTTACTATAACTACTACTTCTACTTATACCACTACTACTGCCACTGCTACTATAACTAGTACTACTATTGCAGCTACTACTACAAAAATTACCAATCAAAATGCTCGGAGAATCAATTTTCTTTCCATCATCTGTCTGTTGGTCGGTGGGCTTGCATGTTTCTGTGACGCTGAATCGTGAGCTTGCAGCGCTCTGATTGGTCGGGGATTACTGGTGGTGGATCCCGCGTCTGGGTGCCTTCTCCTAAATATACGGCTTCAACACATTTAAAAATGAAAGCGTGGCAGGCTGCACCGATCATAATCATTTCATGATGCGACATCAGTATGATTTTAGGGGGAAACACTAATGGAGGTCAGATCAGAATCAGCTGGAGTCTCAGCGGCCGTCCACTTATGCAGCGCTTCAATAATGCAGGCGCGGCGTGGGAGGCGGAAACGAGACATTAAAATGTACCACCCAGTCCTGCGACCGGCGTCCATTAGCCCGCCGCGATTGGACGCAGAGCAGACACGTGCCGCCAGGAGCTGACAGCAGCCAATCAAACACCTGCTCAGCCTGGGAAGCTCGGCAGCGTTTTATGCTTTCTACCTTCTATGATGAATGAATTCATACAGCTGAGCGACCCTTGGATGGAGCTTAGGGGGGCTGACAAAGACAGCGCGGTGAGGGGGAGTAAAAGGTTTCAGAGGATGTCATAGCTTTTAATTCAAATCTTTGGACATGAAATAGCCGCTGAAATCCGGCGCCACGTTATAAGATCTAACCCAAACCCTGCAGTCACACCCACCAGCCATAAGATTATGGTTGGATTGTGATTGAGAGAGGCGTTGTAAGGTGTTTGTGAGGCTGTTGGACTGTACTGGGTTACACCGAGAGGGGTCCCTAATATTTTGCCACCCTAATGCATATGAGTGGGATGACCAAAATATTAGGAACACCTCAGTATAACACTCCTCCTGAAGGGGGAAGCGATTGCAGGGCTGCTGCATGATATTTTAAGGTGAACACCTAGTGGTCGTAATATTATGGCTGATCTGTGTATGCGTGTTTACGTCAGCTGCTTCTTGCCTCAGCTGCCCGTCACATTCATATTCATATTCTACGGCGTTAAATTTATTGGCGTCAAATATTACTGGCCCAATAAAGACGACTGTGCTGAAGCCTTTTCCGTTTTGGAGCAAGATCTCGCTGCTGAGGACCCTCCAAAGACGGTAATTTAAGCAACCTTCATCTCCAGGTCTTCCTGAGACTTACTGGGCGCCGCCTGCTCTGTCTCGGTGGGTTCCTCCGCCGTCTTCTGAGGTGGACCCTTGATCTTGTACAGTAGAGCCAGGAGGCGGCCTTTTATGGAGGTATCCTGCTCTTCCTCTTCCTCCTCCACTGGAATCCCTGGGAGGACACGCACACATTTCCATGATGATGGATGTGCGAAGCTTCAGTCTAATGTGCCCTCAATCATTTTAACAGCATCAGACAGAGCAAACATGGCGGCAGTGAAGCAGCCGGCCTGAGATGATAGATTCACTTCATCTACAGCAGCGTTCCTATGAGCGGGCAGCTGGACTCTACCGCAGTGCAGTCGCAGCTCCTCATGGAAGGTGTTGAGCTCATCCTGGATGTCTTCAGGACAGGGGCAGTCCTCTCCCGCCGTGAAGGTCAGCAGGATGTTGATCTACAGGACACAGAGGAGGAAGGGACAAGGAGAAGGAGGACGAGGAGGAGACAGAAAATACAAATCAAGTACACGGGTGAGAGAAGAACGGTGGAGGAGACAGAAGGTATAAAGTACGAGAGCCCAGCTGAAGCGTCCCACACCAACTCAGAAGCATCCTCCTCGCACCATGTTGAATATTTATCTTAAAACTCAAAGGAACCTAAATAAACTATCACGCCATACACTCCAAACCAACAGGGGGCAGCATCTCAGCAGAAACTCCAGGTTTCAACTGCTTTTCCAAATTTCTAAAGCCACCAATATCACAAATGAGGACAGGGCCGATAGTGCTGATAAGTAAAAGTTTTTTTCATTCTATTCGTTACGTTGCTGCCATGGACGGGACTGACTGTAAAGTTAATTGCCCCCCCGGGACTAATCAAGTATTCTGATTCTGAATCCAGTGAAGCTGCAGCTCTGCTTCTCTAAGATGAGAACCAGTTACTCTGCTTGCTCTCTGCTGTGTGCGGGACATCGGTCGGCACTAAAGACCACAAACACAAGAGAAATGCTTGGAGCTTCTGGTCCACTGGGCCTGCAGACTAATGAGATCCATTCCTCCTTTGGTCCAGAGAGAGAGAGAGAGATGGATGGTCAATGGTGCTCAGTCATTCGGAGCACCGAGCGGAGCCACCGGCATTCCAACATGCTGACGACATTACTCAAACTGAACCGGAAAACACAGAGTTCTTGTTTCTTGTTCAGTGAACCTAACTGGTTACAGTTCTGGAAGACCTCCACCTGATCTCTCAAAGGCGTCGTGGTGGATGAAAGAAGCAGGAATCATGGAGGTTGGAGGGGAAGCTGGAGGGGACAAACATCAGCGTGGTCTCTCCCACATGAAAATACTGCTGCTGTTTTCAGCTGCACGAGTTTGTTGGCTTAAAGACCAACGTTGGCTCCTTCACCTGGAAAGTGGAGGAGGATTCATTTGGATGCGGTGCAGCTTCCCCACTGGAGGCCACTACCTCCAACACACTGGCACAACGGCTCCAGGCAAGTCCAGAGCTCCACAGACGAGTCTGCAGCTGCACCGGATGTGACGCGGTGACAACTAAAGCCCGTCTGCTCCTGAACGCACCACCTTCTGATGGCAACCAAACCTGAGTCTGAAACAGCCAATCGCATCGACACCTGCACATGGCCGCCGGTGGGAGGAGTTTGGACTCTTGACAGTTCTGGCCCGCTTTAGATCTCCCAGCAGCTGGACCGAATGGCGGCGCTCCACTGGACATGAAGCAGACTGAACTACTGGACCGCGGCTACTTCTCCTGAGCACTCAGACACCAGTGACATCATCAGTGACATCATCAGTGACATCAATGGTGTTAAAAGACTGACGGGCCATTTCAGCTGGGATTTCTATTCTTCTCTAGGCAGCCAGGGGGCGCACTGCTACTCTCATAGTCTGAGTGAGGCACCGTGTCGCCTTCCTACATGCAGGATCGGGATGTTTTGAGCAGCTTGCACGCATTGCATCGTGGGACATGTAGGCACTGCCGCACAGCTCCATCGATGCAAATAATATTCATCCAGGTACAATCAAACATCACTAACGTGGACGTCTGGCCTTGTAAAATTCATATATCGAGCAGCTGTGATGGAAACTAAGAACAGTTTTCTAATCTTTAATATCGGCAGTTTGAATTCCACTAATGGAACTTTGTGAAAACCAGCTGCCAATTAAGTTAAGGAAAAAAACAAAAATGACTGTTCGAGTGATCATTCTGGGGCTTTGATGGCATCATAACACCTCAAACAGGAAGTCCCACCTGCTCCTGCGGCGGCGAGCGGAACTCCTTGGTCTTCTTGGCGGTGACGGCGGCGGACATGTTGAGCGCCTGCATGAGCTCGTTGTAGCGGAACTTCTGGTTGTACTGCAGCTTGGACACGAAGCCGTCGGAGAAGGAGACGATGGCCTCGATGCGATGCTTCAGCTCGCAGTCGCAGAAGTAGTGAAGCAGCTCGCACATCTGAAACCGGCCGAGAAGTTAACGTGAGCAGATTGGTCAGGCAGCGATGGAAGTCCGTCTGTGTCAGCGTAACGAGGCTCACATTGTCTTCCTAGACGTTTGTATGTGACAGAAACTAATGGCAACAATCATGTGAGCCTTCTGAGGAAGACAACAGGAAGTTGTTGAGCCATGTCAGGATAAATAAGCCATTTATTTCTGCTGGACGCTAATAATCCTGAACACTAATCTATCAGTCTGTGTTGTTTGCTTTGGTTTCTGAGTAACGGCTCTTTTCTTTTGTACCTACAGGTCTTTGAAAGGGAGACAGATCTCTAACAACCATCTAATCCCAGAGATTACGTGCTTCCGTTCCCGTCCCGCCCAGACTTTAATATTCCATCAGCGGTGCGTCATTGAAACATGGCGCTCATGCAGCCACATGGGGCCAAACTAACAGGCCACTCTGCAGATTCACTGATGGACCCGATTCTCGTCACGCTGCCTGATTTTCTGAGATCTTTCTGGTCACCTGGCGTTTGACCGACTCCGGCAGCGACTTCTCCAGCAGCCCCTTCACCGGCGGCTTGCTCTCCTTGGTCTCCTCCTCGCCGGCTTCCACGGCCTTCTCCTCGTTCCTGCTGGCTTCCTCCTTCTCCCCAACGGCGGCCACCTCGTCCCCCTTGACTTCCTCGGCCTCCTTGGCCTCCCCGAACACGTTGGGGTCGATCAGGAGGAGGATCAGCCTGACCTCCTCGCTGGTCAGGACACCCATGATCAGCAGCGTTCCGATCAGCTTGAGGATGGGGACGAACTGGTACTCCACGCTGCCGCCCACCGGGTCTCTGATATGGATGCCGCCGCCCTGCACGGCCTCGCTCAGCATGCTGATGGCCTTCTCCTTCAGGACGCCCAGCGGTATCTGGGGGCTGTGGAGGTACTGCTGGCGCTTGGTGTTGATGATGCAGACGGGGGAGAAGTTGACCCGGGGCTTGAGGGAGGTGCTCAGGCCGACGCCGGGCAGCGAGTGGCGCTTGGACTCGTCGGGGAAGAGCTTGATGGAGCGCGTCTCCTCCGTCACGGGGATGATGAACTCGTTGTTCATCATCAGCCGGGCCTCCTTGGCCGTCTCCAGATGGATGCTGGAGACGAGAGGAGCGATCGCGGGTCAGCAGCTGCCAACCGACCAGATTAGCAGGTCTGGATTTTAAACATTAATCCCGATTTCTGCACTCGCACAACACAAAACCATCAGATTTGTCTGGGGGGTCGATCATCAGCATCATTAACCAATGACTTTGTCTAATCATGCGGATGCAATATCCACATCATCCAGGTCGTGTCATGTTTATGCTCATCGAGTTTCACTACATGGCAGCAACCGGATGGGGGCGGAGCTACGTGTAGTGGACAGAAAAACCTGAACACTTCACTAAAAGTGAAGCAGCTGGGGTCCAATCAGAGCGGCTGTTTTCAGCTGCTGGACTGACGGTTGCCGTGGCGGCGGTGGCGTCTCACCGTCGGGGAGCATGCTCCGCCCCCCTCAACAGCAACAAGCAGACTGGATTTACCTCAGTGTCTCACTCAAGGTACAGAAAAAATCCATCATCCCTCAGGAATATAGATTTATGACTCATCTGATATGATGGTGATTTTTTTTTAATTCTTTCTAAAAGAGGCTCAATGATGATTAGTCCCATTGTCTTTTTAATTCAGGAAGAGGTCAGATGTCAGCCTGCGCTGCCTTAACGAGCTCAGTGGGGATTTTTAGTTAATGTAAAAAGAATTTATGTACAATGAATGAATAATTGATAATTAACTTTCACCATGATCAGTTAAATTTTTTTCAAATGCTCCTCCCCAATCTCAACACTGCAATATTCACAATCTACATACGTGATTGACTAATTTGAGAGTTCTAAACGTGCATCTGTGGTTCTTGTAAAACTTCGTTGGCATTCAGCCGCTGGGACGGCGACGCAAATATGTAAATGAAAAAAACCACATAAATGTCGTGTGTCTGGATCAGCCAGCAGACCTGATGAGGGCGTTGTAGAAACCCTCCCTCAGCATGCCCGACAGGTACTGGTTGTCGATGGTGTAGAGGAGCTGCGATTGGTCCAGGTGGCTGCAGAGGGCGTGGGCCACGCGCGTGTTCCCCAGGGCGCAGAGCGCGCAGTACAGCTTCAGCGTGTGGTAGTGGAACTTCCTCAGGTCCTCGTGCTCAGACAGCTCCAGGATGTCCATGCACCTGAGCAAGGAGGGGGCGGAGCTTAAGCAGGAGGGTGACTCTGAGGAGGGTTTATCGTTACTGAGGCTGTTTAGTTATCAATATCAAACCGATTAATAATCACCAGCTGAAAAGTCTAATTGCTGCAATTCTGATGACACACACACACACACACGCTTGCACGCACGCACCATAGATGTAAATGTGTCATTAAATGTGTAAATGTATCAATTAAAGAACAGAAACAGATCAGCTCGATGATGTAAACATGACCGCAGCGCTGCCCCCGGTGGTCTCTGGGCGGACCTGTTCTCCTCGGGTATGTGGACCGCCATCATCTGCAGCGGATCCAGACACTGGACCACCCAGCCGTGGCGCTCGCTGACGCGCGCCGTCTCCACGCTGAGGAAGGTGTTGGGCATGCGGCTCCACAGCACCGCCACGATGGTCTGCACATCCAGCCGCGGCGGGCACTGCGGCACCGGGTTCCGGTGCTCGCTCTTAAATATGGCGGAGGACAGCGGCATGGCGTCCTGCTAGACCGAGAGAACCGTAGTAAAAAAAAAGGAGATACTCATATTCATTCAGCATAAACTTGCTATTGATTATAAATCTCTTGAAAGTTGTGATTCAAAAATAAAGATTTCATTCACAATTAATATCTCAACTAGTTTTACTGCACGTACAGAAAAATGGATATTGGAGGCGGAGCTTAAGAGTAAGATGAACAAAAGCATAATTATGAGTCACAGAAGTCAAATATGGCAAATATGAGTCCGTCCTGGTACCACAAACAGAACCTGTGGCCGGGTCCGGGCGGGGCTGCGGGTTCTGACCTTGATCTTGACAAACTCAAACTGGAAGAGGTTTGCGCTGGTGGGGCGAACGAAGACGGCGGGGAACAGCTTGGTGTTGGGCTCCACCTGAGAAGAAACAGCCATCTGAGTCACAGGCCACCGTCACGCTGGATGTTTCCAACATGCTGAGTCATGGTTTGAGCAAACGCGCCCCGCGCAGACCCTGACGCTCGGCGATGATTGGCTGCTACGCTGCTCTCATCGCCTCCTTGGCTGCAGCTCCTTCAGCCAATTCACGAGGAGCCACCAGCAGGCAGGACCGGGACCTAATTAAAAGATAAAGCGGCAGAGCGTCGCCGAGGTGACGGAGGCTTCTCGCGCGTCATCTGGACGTCTAGTCGGGCACTCGGGCTGATGCGTTTAAAAACCCGCGAGCGGCGAGGTGAGACGAGGAGTCGGCTCTTTCAATCCCAGACTTCCCTCCTGCAGCTCTGATTCGCTGCAGCATGAACCAGCTCATCTGGAGGGAAGATGGATGCTCGAGGGCTCGCCGGCCAACAAACGCGTCTACGGTCGCAGGCGTCCAATCAGAGGATCCGCAGCATCAACCCAGTCTCTCTGAATAAAATAACTGATGTGGCTGAGTGGTCTGAAACAACCTGAGGCTGACTCACCAGCAAGATGGCCGCCCCATGAACTGCATGTGTGTGTGCAAATGTATACATCGGGCGAGCTAGCGTGCTAACGTTAGCGAGGACGACCCTGAACACTTGTGAAATAAAAAGCTGTCCCGGGTAAGAGGAAGATGGAGCAGTGCAGGGTGGGCGGAGCAGCAGATGAGGGGGAGGAGCCCAAATAGACGGCGCACAGTGAAAACTCCTCCCCTAACGCGTCGTGTTGTCGAGTTTCCAGTTCAGGTGATTGCGAGTGAGGGGTTGATGGCGCCGCTGATCAATGGTGGCGGCGTTACGCCATTGGTTGCTGGCGGTCGACATGTTGTCCCACCCCCCCACGGCCAAAGAGAGACCGGGTCTTCCATATTTATCCATGTCAAATGTGTCCAA
>CAAKHG010048245.1:0-10073 GCA_901007715.1 Dactylopterus volitans
CCTCTCAATCATCCAGTCGCGGGATGGATCCAAACCGTCGCCGCCGCAGCTCGAGCGTGCATCTTTGCCGCGCGCACGTTTCCTCAAAAAGAGGAAAATGCACAAATAGAGCCCGGGAGCCCGTATCCACGCTCATCGTGACTCACGACCTCACACAGGTTTGGCCGCGGCTGCGCTCAGGGAGAAGCAGCAGAGACCGTTTTAATCACGTTAACGCGACAGCTGCACCACGTTTTTTCTTTCCCTTTTTCTTTTTTTTTTTTTTTTTAAATACGCTTTAAAACACGTGTGGAGGAAATTCTGAAATGCGAATCAACAACCCGCAGCCAAACGCCGCGGACACGTGAAGCTCCCTGAGGCCCGCCGCCTCGGCTCCCCCTCAGAAATCAATACGGGCATTTGTTCTCAGATGTCTTCATTGTGACACGTCTTTGCATACTTAATGAACTCTCCCTCCAAGGCTGTATTGATCCCCAAAATGGCGGCAATTCAGCAGGGATTTCCAGCGGGCAGGGCTCGGGCGGATAGCTCCGCGGATCGAGCGGACGGACCCGGCCTCTTTTCCTGAGCCGCAGCGTGTGAGCGGCTTTTTTTCCCGGCCGGCGTCTCCTGCAGACAGCCGGTGAATCTTCATCTAATTAAAGGCGGGGAGGCGGGGAGGCAGGGAGGCGGGGAGGCGGCCGCCGTCGGCGCAGGACTCTCGCTCTGCAGATCCCCCGCCACTGATACGGGTGAGTAACGAGCTCGGGGGTCAGCGGTCGCAGAGCCACGCCCACGTTTAACTTCGTCTTCACTTTCACCTTCTCCTGCACGGAATGAACTTCCAAGCAGGCGCTTTCGGCATGACATCATGTGGCTGTGCAGGTCTGAGCCCACTGAGGGACTGAACGATGAGACCAGGAAAATGTACAGGAAGCAAACCACATCATCATATATCCTCATATATCACGTATCATTTAATATCCGCGAGGGGTGTCAACGTTTGCAAAGATTCCTACACGTGCACACGGGGCTGTAAAATCGCGTGTACACGTTGTTTATGGATTTTGACCGCAGTTGCGCTGCATCACCAGTAGAGGGCTCCGTATCTCCATTCATCGACCTCATTCCCATTAATTCAAAGCCGTTCAAGCAGTTAACAGACGAATGTTTATTGATCAAAGCGCTAAGAGTTGCACGTATCATCCTCCTGAGTAAGTAAGTCTTGGTAGAGCTGTGACACCCTCGAGCTAACTGTCGCTCTGCAGGGAACTTCGTAGCCTGGCTCGAGATGTTTCATTAGCTTTAAAAATATATTGTCTTCAACAACTGACACGGGCTGCATGTCGAGGGCCCCCGTTTCAGCTATTAAGCTGTTGATAGCTCCACTCAGCGCCTTGTCGCGTTTGTTGGCTGCGTAGTTTTTTTTATGCTAGGCTGTGAACCGCTAGCAGCGTTGTCAGCAGCAGTCTCTGCCTGCAGCTTGTTCGGGCATCTCCATCGCAGGTGCTTTATCCTGCGCTGCTGAAAGGAGCCAACTTGGTCTGACAAAGTGTAAAACTGAACTGTAGCTCCATTTTTTCCAAAAAAGTAACCTGCCCCACATTGCTCCGCTTCTTACTGACCGCCGTCGCCTCCACTGTCCACTTAAAGTCACGTGATAGGCGATACGTTGTTTGTGCAGCGTAACGTGCCCCGTGTATCTATCACGTATGAGGATAACTGCACCCCTGAGAACATTTATTGTTTAGTTAATATCATCATCTTTAGCTTTCAGGCAGCATTTACACCCCTTAATACTTTATTGTTGGTGAGAAATGAAGGAGGAGGAGGAATAAAGAACGACGTGGCGTGTGTACGGTTATTGATTTTTTCCTAAACGGTTATGATTTGCTATCCATCCACACGTGTAGATATCGACACCCCTAATACCCACTGAGAGATAGATGCACCAATCAGTCATAACACAATGACCACCTGCCCAACATTGTGGAGGTCCGCCTTTTAACCCATTGAGGTCTGGACTCACACTGCCTCCGCCGGCTCGCCTTCTTCCCATAATGCATCCTGGTGCCATGTGTTCTCCAGGTAAGTGACGCACACACACCCGGCCAATCACGTGATGGAGAAGAGAACCTGATCCATCCGACCAGGCCACCTTCTCCCGTTGCTCCGTGGTCCAGTTCTGATGCTCCCGTGTCCAGTGTTGGTGCTTCCAGCAGTGGGCAGGGGTCAGCATGTCCCACACACAACAAACTGCCATGACTGTGTGTTCTGACTCCTTTCTATCAGAACCAGCAGCAGCTGTTTCAGCAGTCTGAGCTCCAGTAGCTGGTCTGTTGGCCACACGGGCCAGCCTTCACTCCCCACCTGCATCAGTGAGCCTTGGCCTCCATGACCACCTCTTTTCCTTCCTTGGACCACTTTTGATAGGTCCTGACCACCGCAGACCAGGAACCCCCCACAAGGGCTGCAGTTCTGGAGATGTCCTGACCCAGTCGTCTAGACATCACAGTTTGGTCCTTGTCAAAGTGGCTCAGATCCTCACACTCTGCCATTTTTCCTGCTTCTAACACATCAAGACAAAATGTTCTCTTGCTATATCCCGCCCACTGACAGGCGCCATGGTAACCAGATAATCAGTGTTATTCACTTCACTTGCCAGTGGTCATAATGTTACGGCTGATCACATCACACACGTGAATTGAGGGTCACTAAACAGAGAAAAGGTTTTTTACGATGCTTGTTAAAACACTGAATCCGGCCTGTGATTGGTTGACGGAGACCGTCACCAGCAGCACTGCTCTGTTATTGGTGCAGCCGCGCCTACGTAACCTCGACAACATGAGAGCCACTCAAAAGTGAAACTCCAGTCGCCCTCTAGTGGCTGGCAGCAGTAGAGGTCATTAAATCCTTTATGTTCTAAAATCAAATAATGCGAAAGTTTGAGGCTGCGAAGAAGGAAGCTTCCTCCACTTCAGATGTGCCGCGCCGCTTCAAATCTTAATAAAAGTTAAGAAAAAAAATCTAATAATCCGCATAAGAGAGATGGATCTGTGTTATATCGAGCATCTTTGTTGCTGATAAGGCAAAAGTTTTGGTTCCATCTTCCGCATCTGTCGGGACTGCAGCTATGAAACTTAATATTCGGAGGCCCAAACCTGATTTCTATTCATGGCCAAAGGTCAACTCCTCCACCTCAGGTGAGATGCAAGCGCGTCCGTCATGTCGCCACTTTCCTGCTTAACCGGGTCATCGGCGGGCCGCTCTGCCCTCCAGGTCCGAGTGTCGCCTTCGATAATAGAGTTCTGGTGAATTCCTCTGACGTCGCCCGCCTCCTTCCCCTCAAACGCCACCTCACTTATCTCATTTAAACTCTCCCCGTCGGATTTTGCCCCCCCCCCCTCCCGGAGGCTTCAGCAGCTCCGTCAATGCTGTACGTCTCGCCAGCGATTCTCCATTTCCTTTGTCAGCCGACTTTGAACTCCGACAGGCGTCGACCCAAACGCCGCGCCCTCACGCCGGCCGCCGAGGTTGCCATGACGACAGCGTCAAACATGCAAATGTCACGTCTGGTCTTCCTCCGCTTATCTGGGTCCGGGTCTCAGGGGCAGCAGTGGCCTGCCGTCCGATCCACATTGCACCAGACCCATATGGTCCCTCCTGCAGGTGGTGGAGCTGAAGCGAAGGCCCGGCCACCAGGCGCCCGCCAACAGGCCCCTCCCCCCGGCCTGGCTCCAGGTTGGGGCCCCAGTTACCCTCCACGTAGGAAACACTGGTCCTTTGGTGTTTTTTTTCCCATATGTGTCATTTGTGACCCGTTTTTTAATACTGTCACCACACGTCACAACCGAAACACACAATTACCAAGACCTTTAATTCCATACTAGAGTCACACAGCGTGAACCAATCACAGACGCACATTTCCAAAATGCATTGACACGCTCACACGATTCACCAAATCTGTCGAAGCACAAACGCATGCCGTCTCCTGACACAAGCGTTTACTCGGTCACAACACGACAACGTAAAAAAAACACGAGTGACTGATGCAATAACGCAAACTGAGCCTCTTTGCACGTGTCAGCTCGGTTTTACGATCCACACATTATTGTACTGATCATAAACCGTAGTCTTATTTCGAACCTCTCTTCATTTTTCTTTTGTCGGGCGTGAGCTTTGCTTCCTTTTTTTTTGCAAACTCTACAGTACAAAACGTGAACGACCTGTTCCGGAGCAGCTTTGTAGAAAAGTAAAGTTTATGAAAGAAGAGGAGAGTAAATGACAGGAC
Source organism: Dactylopterus volitans (assembly GCA_901007715.1). Classification (NCBI taxonomy): domain Eukaryota; kingdom Metazoa; phylum Chordata; class Actinopteri; order Syngnathiformes; family Dactylopteridae; genus Dactylopterus; species Dactylopterus volitans. The sequence continues at coordinate 4,271 of CAAKHG010048245.1, forward strand.
ATTTGCAGTAAACTTTTTTGTTTTTTGCAAATGAAAATTATTGTACAGTGAAGAGAAAGAAAATCAGCATTTACAGCAGCTGCAGCTTTTATTGACTTGTCAAATACGCAGAAAGAAAAAGGGGCAGAAGAAATTACTGTCAAAAAAAAGATAGGTGCCATTCTTTGAGGACACAAGGCACCGCTGGTGTTATTAATGTTAGAGTTCCTTCATTGTTAGCATGTTATTGTATTTTAGGAAAATACAATGTGTGACTTTGAGCATGGAATTACCTGTTCTGGTAATTGTGTCTTTTGGGCGAGTTGAGTAACAGCGTTGAAAAAGCGTTTAAAGTCTTGTAAAAAAAAAAGAAGGGGGGTCAGAGCGCTCCTGAGGGGCTGTGAAGTGCTGCCGCCGAGCTTCGCGGGGACGCCGGGATCTATCAGGGTCCTCATCTGCGGGGGGGGTGGGATGCGAGGGGGGAAGCCTTCCCAGCATGCCGCCTGTCATGTCTCCATCACGGCGCCGTGGAGCGGACGTGCCCGGGGAGTGAATGTGCCGCCCCCGCCGGCAGACTGACGGGTCTCATCTACCCCGGCGACGTGGCCCAATAACGCGCGTCAGTCAGGCGGCTCCTCTCACCTCTAAACGGCCTCGGGTGCCTGAATGGGGGCGTTGTGGGGGAACTGCGGCGGACTGGAGTGTCGCATTTTTTTGGAGAGCGCCACATTCCGCGGGCCGAACGCACCCGTTATCTGCTCGGAGAGCTCGGCAAAGCAATTAGCGCCGGACTCCCAGGACGAGGGCTTTAGGAGGGCCGACCGGAGTGAAATTATGCGCATAATGAAATGTAATTTAGCCGGAAAAGATGAGTGTCATGTGTGGAGGGAGGCGGCGGACGGGCGGACGCGGGCAGAGCAGCACTGCTGGGTCGGGAAGCGCAGATGCAAATGATGCACGCAGCCGCCGATGTTTACGGGCGTCTGATTCGACATTCCCCAAAGACGATTTCAAAGTATTTCATCACTTCTCATTGGCTGAATTTTTAACGGGCCTTGAAGTTACGACACATCAAAGGGGAGCAAAAATAGCGAGATACAAATCTTTGCACTTTCCGCCGAAAACAAAGCGTCTGAAAGCCGACATGGAGCCTTTGAATTAGTCCTTCGGCGTTAGCATCGCGAAGCTAACCGGCTGATGGGGACTTGCGGACGAGAGGCAGCCTGCAGGCAAACAGCGCCAGCTGCAGCCGCCCTCAGCCGCCCTCAGCCGCCCGCTAACGGGATCAGACTTCAGGAGTTCAGGCCAATCCTCAGATTTCTTCCGGCACCGAGCTGGATCACGAACGTCGGGAACGACGAAACGGATGCGTGGTACTCGAAGAACAGCCTGTGTGTCCTGTGTGGGAAGCTCCATGGTGAGAAGTCTAAAATGTTGGGATTTTTTTTTTTTTAATTTCGTGCCTAGGTTGACATCCCCTACAACGCCGTCTTCGATGTTGACCAATAGGATGGCAGAGTGCTCCGACACGTGTATCTGGACATGGTGAGGAGGAAGTGGAGGAACAGAGTCAAAAAAGACAAAAGAAATGAGACTCCGGCAACCCTGTCACTAACAAGCTCGTTAGCTATTCTAGCTTAGCATTCGCCGATCGCGCAAGAGTGCTAGCGTCACACGTGGCACTTTGGTAGCAATGATTGACAATTTCTGGTCCCGCTTCCCCAGTGACATATGAACTTGCACAGGGGTGTGACTGCTGATTGGTCGTTTAGTGTTGCCAGTTTCCCAACCAAGACAACCCTCGTTTACAGAAACTTTAAATCCAACATTATGTTCAATTATTCACAATAAAACTGAATATTAAATATGTTAAATTAATGAAATGTACACTTAATAGAATATTTTTTTTAGAGACATTGTATATTAATCTCCACTATTGTAATGTTGCTGTGGGACAATGTGAGACAAACGGAGGTGGAGAAGCACTTTTGTTCCTGTCATCACCATATTTCACCTTTACATTCTTGCCTTTTAGCTCAATGAGAAACGTCACCTTTGGATTATCTGGACTCGCCATTGCTGTGTGTGTGTGCGTGTGTGTGTGTGTGTGTGTGTGTGTGTGTGTGTGTGTGCACGTGTGGGTTGGCTTACTCTATCTTAGCCAATCATCATCACTTATGCGGTTGCCCCGCCCCCCTCTCCTCCCTCCTGGCCGAGTTTAATTGTAGTAACGCGCCGCGTTTTACTGTCAGTAACGGTAACGGTGTTACGGTTACAGAGACAATTTTTAATTACTTGTTACTGTAAAAATTAAGGCCTTTAGGAACACTGTTTATTTGTAACGCCGTTACTCTGATCACTGTTCAGAGGGAAGCAGGAAGTGGCCAAGACAGGAAGGAACCATCAGAACAAAAGAATAACAGAAACATCGTAGGTATAATATCTATGTACTTACTAGTTTTGTGAAATATCTTCTCGTTTCAGAGTCTGGCGGAACAAAGACGCACCTGAACCTCACACAGGCGTCGCCTTCATCATCATAACATTTGATGGCGTCCATCTTGACTGCCTATAATAACATTTACATTTCTTCTTGTGACGTCTTGGAAACATCTGTATGAAAAAGTCTGCTGATTCTGGCCAAAATGTGAACTCGAGGATGAGCTGCTTGGATTTTGGAGGACAAAAGTTCAAAGGTCACCAAACACACTTTTGGCCACATGTTGCATGCTGATTATGGCAAACTTAAACACAAGCGTCTAAAAGGACAAAATGATGTGGCTATTTTGTATCTCAAAGGTCAAAGGTCAACTTCTCTGACATTCATCCCATTCTCTGGAATATGTTTGGAATATCTGGAGGGTTGGGTTTTTTTCCCCAATTTGTTGTTAATATCAACTCAGGCTCAACGATGAATTTGTTGCATTTTGTTGGTCAAAAGGTCAAAGGTCAAGGTCATTGTGAAGTCGTACACCGATGATAACATCTTAGGAAAATGTTTGATATGATGGAACGGTAAAGTGATGACACTTCTCACCACAAAGATGGAGGGCAGACGTGGATGTCAGCTGCGAGCTGATTGGCTGCCGGAGGGAAACGGCTGCAGCTCCGGTTCTAACTGCCCGCCAGAGGCTGACCGGGGTCCAGCGGGGGCAAACAACAGGGCTCACGTTCACGCCCAAACACACAAGAGGAAAACGAGGCATGTTTCTGTCTGACATGACACACGCGTGTGAGAGCTACGGCAGCAGAGAAGGACCAACGCCCGCCCGGCCGGGCTGAGGCGTCCCTCCTCGGAGTCCCGCGGCCCTGTAATGCAGCCGGGAGGCCGAGACGTCTTGTTACCCTGTGTTTTATAGCTGCCGGATTTATAGTTTTCGCTCTTTATAACCTGGTCACACGCTGCATTCAAGGACTCCTCGGAGGGAAGTGTTCTTAAGTCATTCGGCTCCGAGTGTAAATTAAACCCTTTGTCACCGGTTCGTCTCTGAGTAACAGCCGAGTGACTCTCGACGTCTCATTTTGAAATATGACATTTCTACTCGTCTCCGAGACGCATCATTATTCTGCCCGGGTTTCAACCAGCGGCGGTGGCGGCGGCGGCGGCGGTGGCGGCGGTGGCGGCGGCGGCAGCAGCAGCAGCAGCGGCGGCCGCCCTCCACCGCGCTGACAGCTTCTATTAGAATGAAATAATTAGACCACCACCGTGGCTAAGAGCTACGCTAAATCACTCGCATGTTTTTCCTCTAATGCCTGCTGAATGGTTGCCCTGGAAACAGAAAAAAAAGGAAAAAAAAGAAAAAAAAACCCCGAACAACAACAACAACAGCTGTTTGTGTACGATCGTTCAAGGCTGCCTTATTTAAAGAAGCCGTCCGCGCCTGCGCCGAGGCGAAGCGCCCGTGCTCCTCTCAATGAGGCTTAATGGCTCTAATCAGGCTGTTTATACTCGCCAGCAGAGCACTCACCAACAGCAGTCACACACACGCGCACACACACGCACGCACGCACACACACGCCTCCTCCCTCTGTCTCTGAGGAAATATCAGCGTGTTTGCGGACGCCATGTTTTCCGGCGCGCGCCGCCATCATCCATAAAGCATCTGAGCGGCGTCCGCTCATCGCCGGCCGGCGCCTCGCCCTCATTGGCCCGCGGGAGAGGCCGGACGCTTTAAGGGACTGACGCTATTTTACGTCTAATAACTAATTTTGTCTGAATAAGTGGAAACACACGGACAGCGGATGTGGGCGTCGTTAATTCCGCAGATGTTCCAGTTTATTTTTTTTTTTCCCCCGACCCATCTCTTCCTCCTGCATGAAGGTTCACCAGTATGCTTCACCAGTATGGCTTCACCAGCATGGCTTCACCAGTATGGCTTCGCCCGGCGCCGTGAGTGCTCGCGGGCTTCGGTTCTCAAAGTGCCAGGAGGAGGTCGGGTGTGTTAGAGGGCGGCGGAAGAGTCTGCGTTACAAAATGAGGGCTATTTTACGGTGAAATCGTTCATGTTTGGGCTTTAAGTCGGAGCGGAGAAAAAACACTTTCCCACTCACGTGTGTCTCTACCCGATGCCTCAATCAGCAGCTCCTCTTCTTCTTCTTCTGCTCTCATCACTTCAATGTGTTCGACATTCAATTGCAGTGTTTTTTTTAAAACCCGCAAACGTGTCTAAGCGATCTGATCCGCCTGGCTGTGCGACCAGTGTAAACGCTCGGGTGGCGGATCGTCTTCTACAACGGAGGTTCTGATCTCAGCACCTCGGCGTCGGGGTCCTGATGCTGTTAAAGGTCCTGGGTTTTTATCATCTGCTGTTAAACCTGTCATACGGAACCTTGGAGTGTCTGTGGGCCAATCACGGCGTCTGGGTCGGCATGCCAGTTGGTCTGGTTCTCCTCCTTTTACCACCATCATTAACGCCTTGTTTCATCAAGACTTATCATCTGGTCTTCGTCTGGTTATCCAGGTCCGGATCTCACGGGGGCAGCAGTGGCCTGCCGTCTGATCAACATTGCACCAGACTCATATGGTTCCTCCTGCAGGTGGTGGACCTGTTGGAGGACGGACCCATCTCTCTGCCTCCTCAGGCCCCTCCGCCAGGCCTGGATCCAGGGTGGGTCCCCGGTAACCCTCCGGGCAGGACACACCGGTCCTCTGGTGTTTTTCTTCCCATATGTGTCTTCATGGTCCATTCTTTGTCTGACCTTCACCCAAGACCAGTTTGCCATGGGAGACCCTACCAGGGGCTGCTGCCCCCGGCAACACAGCTACTGGGACCATTAGGACACACAAACCACCATAAGGTGAGGGTCCACGGAGGGGCTCATCGAGACCCGACTATGGCAATTCTTCACTGACTTGTCTTGGTCGCCGAGTCTGAACCACCTGCCAGTGGTCCAAAATGCCGCTGCTCGCCTTTTGATGAAGTCACCCAGAGGGTCTCATGTGAAACCTGATCCTGGAGTGAGAATCCGCCTTTCTTTGGGATTGTTTGTGTCGCATGGTCGAGACCCCGCTCATGTTGAAGAGCTGCTGAAGCCTCGTGTCTCCAGCGGGACTCTGAGGTCTTCACCCCACTCATGTGCATCAGGGTGACCAAAATATTAGGGACCCCTCTCAGTGTAACCCAGCACAGTCCAACAGCATCGCAAATGACAGCCCCAATAAAAACCATTCAAACATGTCAACACCTCTCTCACACACATTCAATCACAATTCAACATCAAACTCCTCCTGAAGGGAGAATTGATTGCAGGGCTGTTGTATTATACTCTATGGTGGACACGCAGGTGGTCATAAATGTCAAAACATGTATTTCTGCAACAGCGC
>CAAKHG010048256.1:0-18932 GCA_901007715.1 Dactylopterus volitans
TACATACTCATGCTTGGGACGCAGTAAAAAAATCGCACCGTTTTTGGATACTCGTTAGGGTGGAAGGACGGGATCTCGGACGCAGCCGTGGTGTCTCAGAGACGCCTCGGGACGCGCAGCGCTGTCCAATTCGGCCCAAATGTCAACTCGGGGTCCGAGGTTGAGCCGCTTAGAATTTGTAGGTCCAAAAGGTTAAAGGTCGCCGGACGTAATTCTCAACGCTGCGGACCGATTGCACTAACTTGCACGCAAACGTCTGAAGTGGATGAAACGCGACGACGGCGGCGGTGGGAGCGGGCGAGCCGCGCGATTGGCTGCGCGCTGCCGCCGCCGGCTCCTCCCCTCCGGCGTGGCCTCCCTCATGTCCACTGTCCGTCCGTCCGTCCGTCTCAGGCCTTCTCCTGGTGGCCGGAGCTGATGGCCGAGCACGCCGAGACCTTCCTGAGCCTGTTCCGGGGCGACATGGACGCCGCCCTGCAGGTGCAGCCCGTGGACTCCTGGGACAGCTTCCCGCTCTTCCAGCTCCTCAACAACTTCCTGCGCACCGACGGTGAGTCACGATTTTTTTTTTGTCGTAAATGTCGCACACCAGACTCAAGTCCGGATCCGAGAAGGTCCTGGACTTCAACCTGGACTCGTCGTCAGAGTGTCCTGATATGAGCTTCTGCACTTATGGTTTCATCAAAAATCCCATCAGGACAGGAAGATAGAACGGAATCATCAGCCGGCAGAGTTATTGGTTACAGTTACTAGTTACTTCTCCCGAAAGTTACAGCATGATAAAAGTAAATAGTTGCCAGGAAAAGTAAGTAACAGTTGCAGTACATTCAAATATGTCAGAGAATTTTAATCCCCCGCGACTGCTCAGAAATTTGTAATAATACTGAACATTAAACATGTTTAATGGATGAAATCAGCACTTAATAGAATAAATTATGAACAGAAAACATTTTGTACTGATCTGCACTATTTTAATGTTGCTGTGGGACAATGTGAGACAAACCATAATAATCATAGAGATCATAATCATATTTCACCTTTACATTCTTGCCTTTAATCTCCATGAGGGAAAATTAATAGCTGAACTTCCTGTTTAAAAAAACGCCACCTTTGGGTTGTCTTTGAGTAAGCTAGCCGCCCACAACGTGACCTTCGTTTTTGGTTCTTAAAAAGAAAGAAGAAGAAAAAAGAACGCTTTTTTTGGGCGAGGGGTGGCGGGAGGAGGGGTGAGCGCGCTAATTAGCACCGGCGAGGAAACGAGGCTCGTTAAAGAGACGAGGTTAACGGCGGCTCGCGCTCGGGCGGCGAGGTAATTAAAACCAGACGAGATGGACAGGAGGCCGCCTGAAGGACGCCGGCTCGCGGTTTGTCTCCGGCTCGGTGTCGGCCGGCCTCGGCTGACCTCCAGGATCCTGCTCGTCCTTCGTCACGGCGTCCAGCGCGTCTCGCTTTCCTCGGCCTGAGAGCGTTGCAGCATCCGGGTGTCCACTGGAGAACCCACCAATCGGGTTTCTCAGAACGAGGATTTGGTGGAGCAGAATTTGGCAGTTTTGGTCAAAAACTCCCACAGGAGTCGAGGCGCTGAGTGACACGCTGGTAGGAGGTTCAGGAGGTTCAAGAGGTTCAGGAGGTGCGGGAGGTTCAGAAGATTCAGGAGGATCTGGAGGTTCAGGAGGTTTGGGAGACTCTGGAGGTTCGAGAAGTTCAGGAGATTTAGGAGGTTCTGGAGGTTCAGGAGGTTTATAAGGTTCGGGAGATTTAGGAGGTTCAGGAGGGTTATAAGGTTCGGGCGGTTCTGGAGGTTCAAGAGGTCAGGAGGTTCTGGAGGTTCAGGAGATTCAGAAGGTTTATGAGGTTCAGGAGGTTCAGAAGGTTTGGGAGGTTTAGGAGGTTCGGGAGATTCTGGAGGTTCAGGAGGTTTATGAGGTTCGGGAGATTCTGGAGGTTCAGGAGGTTTATGAGGTTCTGGAGGTTTGGGAGGTTAAAGAGGTTTAGGAGGAAGCAGGCGGGGTCAAGCAGAGTCGAGGAGTTTTTCATCAGTGGTCGGTCAGAGGTTGGTTCAGCCAATGAGAACATCAGAAACAGGCCACGCCCACCCTTCGGTGTTCCCACGTTGATGTTCAGTCGATGTCTTCATTTCTCGCGCTAACCCTTTTTCGTGAAACTGTTTCATTAACTTTACAAAACACGTCTGTCGTCACAAATACGAGTTAAGACGCGGCGAATGATTCTCAGGACGATTATGAGTCAGTGTTTGAGTTATTAAACACAACACTTATTGTTTTACAAAACATATGATTTACTAACAGTGCATTATTTTACTCAACATATTGCATGATTTATTAGATATGTATGATTTTACGAAACATAATATGATTTATTGAACATAAAGTGTTGATTTTTTTACTGGACATAATCCATTATTTATTAAATAAAACATGATTTTACTATATGTAATATATGATTGATGGAAAATAATAACAATGAGATTTTACCAAACATAATATATGATTGAATATGTATGATTTTACTGAAGATTTATGATTTATGATTAAATGATGTATTGTTTTACTAAACATATTTTCCCCTTTAACCTTTAGACGCCTGAGTGACTGGACACTCGTCCATAATTGGCTGAAAAATGACCCGCGTCATGTCTCATTTATGTTGTTTATGCCAAGAATATATTTTTATTCTTGTACACACAAGAATGATTTCATGTATTAGTTAATTTTATCTGTGTGTGTGTGTGTGTGTGTGAATGTCCAGTCACAATCATTCTTGTGTGCATATAACAAAACACGATAATTGATTATTCTTCAGGAAAACGCATTGATTTTTGGATTTTTTGAGCCACCTATGGAAGCTTGGGGATGTAACACAAAAACTACAATTTGTAAAAAATTTGTAACAATGTATAAAAGGTCATTTTAAATTTTAAATGGCATCTTATCAAAATCACGTCCATCTAAGGGTTAACTGTATTTCCCCTTAAATCAGACGTGACTTTGATGGGTTTTTTTTGTTTTTTTTGCCGCGCGTTGATCAGCTCGCCGCCTTTCACATATGGACGGGAGCTGGAAATGCATTTTTCTATTATTATTATTTGCTTTGTCGAGTTCCTGAAGGAAGCCGGTGTTCAGTCGGAGGAGCATCTTCAGGTCCGGCCGCCATTGGCCGGCTCGCCCGCCTCATTGTTTCCCACCTCCCAGAGCCGCCGTCGGCGCCAGCCGGGATTTGGCGCCACGCGAGGTTTTATTTAACATGGACGCTGCCAAAGTAGCTCCGGCACAGTAACAGACACGCAGGCAGACAGACAGACAGACAGACAGACAGACAGGCCAAGGGCAGTTTTTGGCAACCAAAAAAACAAAACAAAAAAAACTAAGCGCTTTGTTATGTGAAGAACCCACAAATCTCTTTTATTTGCGGCTCATATCTTTTATACTTTTTTTTTTTTTTTCTAATTACCGTCCTCCGCCGGCGCCGTAATTACTCCAAGTGTCACAACATTAGCAGACTCGAATCGCGGCGCGATGAGGCACAAAGCCGGCGGAATACCGTAGTTTTGACTGTTTGCGCAAATGAGGTCGTCCCTCGCCGATAATTACGTCTGAAGCGAGGCGGCTGATTGGTCCGAGTTCAAACCCCAGTGAGACACTCAAAAGTGGAGAAAAAAAAAAGGGATAATGAACTTCATTCAGCCGCCGCCGCTCCGAGCTTCCAACAGTCCTTGACTTCTCTAATTTTCTCTGATGGCATTTATTTTTTATTTATTTTTTTTAGACGTTAGCATCATTTAAAGTATCACCGGGCCAGCCAATCTCAGGCGGCGTGACTCAAAAACGCCTCCTCGCCTCTTTTGAGGGTTTTTTTTTTTTTTTTTGTTTTGTTTTTTTGTTTTTTTCCCATCAGCAAGCAAGCGTTATTATCTCGCCGTCGCTCTGCCGATTATTTAAATGCTCACTTGTTTGTCAGCGTGTGAAGGCGAGCGGTTGCGAGGGAGGCGGGGCTTTCTCTCTCTCTCTCTCTCTCTCTCTCTCTCTCTCTCTCTCTCTCCCGCTCTCACTCTCTCGCTCTCTGGAGGGCAAAAAGGCTAGTGTTAATCATGATGGAGCCGAGCGAGACGAATTAAAACTAATGAAGCCCTGAGAGACCCAGCCGCTCGCTTCTCGCCCGACAGGCTCTGGCACTCTTTGTGTCTCCCCGCCGCTGAGCGTTTTGCGAGGATCCGAGCCCCGGTGGCGGCGGTGGAGGGGGCGGCGGCGGCGGGCGGCGGCGTGAACACCTGCGCTGTCACAGCTTGCAGCCCCAACAGGAAACCCACCTGTGAACCGTCGCGGGGGGCGAGCCGGGGGGACGGGAGCCCGGCTGTAACCCGCTCAGAGCGAAGCTGTTGCCGGCGGTTCTCCTGGACGCGTTCCTCTATAAGCACCTGTAGAACGTGAACCCTCGAACGCGCCATCAAGCTACAAGCGCCATTGTTTCCAGGGCGACCAGGACCATCGGGATATTTGCGCTGCGGTCATTCACTTGACTCTGTAGATACGTTACGGGACCATTAAGACAAAAGAAAGGACAAAATTGGATTTTCCAGATTTGTCCAGCGACTGTGGTTCCGGGGGTGTTTCTAGGTGCATAATTTGAGCTGAAATCTGCACGTTATTAGTCAGAGTGAGACCTCTTGCTTCATTATTTAGGCTGCTGATCGATCCATATGGAGGTAGGAGGAGTCACGTCAGCCTCCCATTGGTGGACAAGGTGACAGCAGACCTCTGACAGGTCCACGCGGTCTCAAAAGAAAAACAAATATGACCGACTAGCATCCACGCAAACGATCTCCATCACTGAACAACGGATTGAATATTGACAATATTCAATCACTATCGGGTCGGCGATTGTGGACTTATCGTCCCCAATCAGACACCCTCGTTCCAGGCGGAATAAGAAGCTTCCGCGAGGCCACACAGCTGCTAGCTTGTGTGCTAACATGTTTAAAACGTTATGACATCAGACACTAAGTGCGCATATTTGTCGTATGCAACGAGCTCGCTCTCAGGCCGTCAGAATGTCAGCAGGAAAGGGGAGGTTTAAAATTTTGGGGCACATTTGCTCACTCACATTCATGCCGGTAAAGCTAAGCTAACAAAAGCTAGTTCCAGTTATTTTTACACTTTGGTGAATTTTGGTGGAATCATGTCGAGTAAAATTTACGTACACAAATAAATTCTAATCCCTAAAAGTTTCTGAAAGCTTAATTCCTGCATGGATTATGTTCCTTAGCAGCGTTTAGAAGAGGATGGCGAGTTAAACTCATCTGAATTCCTTAAATGGTCGTCGGAGGAGCGGCCTCGTGTAAAAGAGGCGGGGCAATCATAAGTCACACAAAAATGGAGAGAGCTGAAAGTGTACAAGCTGTCTGTAATGCCATTTTCATGGAAAAGGTTCTGCAATGTGCTCACCTGCTCTCTTGGCTCCGCCCCTCTCCTCTGCCCCTCCCACAGCCCACCTGTGCAACGGGACGTTCCACAAGCACCTGCAGGACCTGTTCGTGCCCCTGGTGGTCCGCTACATCGACCTGATGGAGTCCTCCATCGCTCAGTCCATCCACCGCGGCTTCGAGCAGGAGACCTGGCAGTCTGTCAAGTAAGGCCACCCGTCATTGGCTGTTGTTGGGCAGGTGGGGCGGGGTTTGGACACGAGGCGCCTCAGAGTGCCTCTCGGAGACAAAGGAACACACGGGACATTGTAGGGCGACAAAAAAGAAGAAATACATGATAAATAACAGCCATCAAAACAATCCATCAGCTAGTCGTAGCCATTAGCATTAGCTTTAGACACCTTCACTGTGCTAGCAAGCATATGAAAACCAACTATCGGGATGTCAAACCCTTCACACTGAAAGATGACGGCTGGATCCATTTCACACCTGCCGGATGTGAAATCGTAGCCTTCAAAATAAAAGCACTGCACTTGTTATTTGTCAACAAAGGTTTTACTTTGGTTCCAGTCAGAAGTGCGGTTCCTTTTCCAGCCGGATAAACCTGAGCCGGCGTTTGCGCTCTAGATCTACTCTCCAGTTGGAATTTGTTTTTACGCTTCTTAAAGCAACAGATCAACATTTTTAGAACAAAAAAAGTATCATCTGCCTCGATATCTGAAGACCCGATGCATTGTGGGGCGGTTAAGTGTGTCCATTAAGCTGTTGGAGCGTCTACAGGTTACATTAGCCCCTTTTCCACCAACACCGGAACTCTTATTTCCATGAATTTATTTGGCGGGGTAAAAGAATTCCCAGTCATCACTTAGCCCTCTCACACCAGCAGGGCTCTGTGCTGTTTGAAACTTGGTTTCGGAACTTGAAAAGTTGGTTCTGAGGTGAAATCAAAAAACAGCGGGCGGGGTTGTGAAGACGAGTGGGAAGGAAGTATGGAGAAGAAGAATGGGCGGCGGTCTGCCGAGGAAGCTAAATGTTTGGTGGCGACCTCGACAGAATTCCAGGTGTAGCTGGAGAGCAGCTCAAGGAGGAGCCAGTTATATTCCCAACCTGCGGAAGAGGCGGCGAATGCCGGTTCAGCCCAACGCCAGAACACACAATTAATAACCTCAAGAAACTGAAGAAGGAACACCGGGACAGCAAGAAAGACTTGCTGGACGTGGAGATGCATGTCCATCTTTGGAGCTGCTGGCCAGCGTGATGGGTCATATTCAGCCGCCGCTGCCACAACCACAGAAGAAGACTTTGCACCGCCTGCCACCGCCATGCGATCCCGTCATCATACCACCGCTTGGAAGTAAAGTTCAGATAGGACTTATGTCCATCAAACACTGGAGTAGTTCGTTTAGCCTAGCAACCAATCTAACCAATCGGTGTTGTGTTTACATCCTCCCACTTTGGTTCCGCTTAAACTGGGTGTGAACGTGAGCGGGTTCACCAGAAAGCACCCAGTTTTCTGAGACTCCAGAACTGCGTCGGCCTGTCAGTTCGGGTTCGCATTTCCACCGCAGCCAAAAGTTCCGGAAAATGTATTTGAATCAGTCTGACAAGGTTCGCTCAAAAACAGCAGGAAGCCACAAACAAAGTGAAGCTTGTAGGAATTAATTTAAACAGATATGCAGCCACACACATCGGCGCGAATACGGCGCAGGGAAACGGGAGCACGGAACGCCGCAAGTGTGTTCTACCAATCGGTGTTCTTCAGCACCCAGCCCCTCCCCGTCTGGGGAGTCTGAAAAGTCCCACCCCGCCTAATAGGTTCTTTTTTGCGGGAAAGTTTGGGGTTGAGGGAAAGCTAACCAGGTTATTTTGGTAGAAATGCGCCAAGGTTTTTTCGGGTAAGTGCCTTCGGGTAAGTGCCTTCGGGTAAGTGCCTTCGGGTAAGTACCGTTTTCCATCGCGCGCTGCGGCGTTTAATCGCAGAATCCGTTTGAATGCCGACACACAAATGTGGCGTCGGAGGCATTTTTGATCCTCTCAGAGTTTTATCTCGACAGCATGTGAGCTATGGTTCCTCTGAAAACGGTGGCGGGCTTCTGTTCAGCGGCATCGGCCTGTGCCGCCCCGCGGTATTCCGGGCCTTTGTGCGGCATGACTCCGCTCCGGCACCCCCCTCCTCCCCCGCGCTTGCTATCGATCAGGTTCGGCGCTCCCTGTGCCTCTGGGAAGTCCTTACCTTATTGTCGCCTTGCATTTACAATCGGCGGCGAGGTGTGTTTTTTTTTTTTTTTTGTGGGCGTGTGATCCTCGCCGCCTCCTGAATGTGGCGGGGGAACAATAAAAAAGAAGCCAACGTAAGTAACAGTGTACCAAGCAGCCGGCGCCACAAAAGCCCCGCCGGAGCTGAATGTACAACAACACGCGCGCGTGGCGGCGGCGGCGGCGGCGGCAAGGACACGCGCGGCGACAGTGGAACAATGCGCTGAGAGCTGCACTCTCTCACAAAAAGCACCTTGGCTGAAAGAAAATATGATGAATATAAGTGAGCCGTGACGCTCCTGTCTTTTATTGGCGTGCGCGCCCGGGCCGCTCGCTGCAGTCGGAACAAGTGGCCGCCATTATCTGCGGCTATGCCGCCCTGTGTTTGCTGTGGTGAAGAGTGTCCACTGTTACTGTCACTGTCACTATCTCCTCTCTTTCTCTTTGTCCTCCCCTTCCTCCCCCGCCGCCGCCCCCCCTGACCCCACCCCCCCCACACACACACACACACACACCTTCCTCCGCCGCTGTTTGACCTCGCCGCCGGCAGGTCGTTAACAAACAATCTCGCCAGCGTTCCCCTTCCCAAAGTCCCCAGCCTTCCCCTCACGCTGCCGCAGATGCCCAGCTTCTCGGCGCCGGCCTGGATGGGACCGCTGTGCGACAACACGTATGTATGTCGGCGGGGGTGAGGGGGGCGTGGCCTCGGAGAGCCAGCGGAAAAAAGATGCCGGAATGGCTGGAATGCTCCCGGTCGGTGTGAAACTTGACGCATGTGATGTGGCAGCATGACAGCGCGTCAAAAGTGAAGCTGAAATATCCCCCCCCCTCCCGGTGGCTGGCCGTAGTGTAGGTGATAAGCCCCGCCTCCTCCACATTAGTGGGTGGGACTAAAACATTGTTCTTTTCCCCCAAAGATGGTTTCTGTCTTTTCAAGCTGTTTATAATGCCACTGATGTTTGTTCTTTTTTTCTCATACGTTTGGTTTTAATGAGTAACTTGATGCTATGGGAAGGGGGCGTGGCCTCAGGAGTGACGGCTCCTTCTGAGGGAAATGCAGGAGATGGTGGAGGCGTTTTTACGGACGTCTGTTTAGGAACCGTACAAAAGTTTTAGAGGACGTGTAACACTGAAGCGGGGTGCACATGACAAGATAAGCGGGCAGATTTTGGGTCCGATCCCGAGCAGAGTCAGAAAAAGGCCCAATTATCGGAAGGCTCTTAAGATGGTGGGAGCAGCTTTCCTCACGTGTGTCAAGAGTGATTTCAGCCTCCCGATTTAGAGATGTCGTAAGAGTCAAACATGATGGGCGTTTACGATCGTACATCTGTCCTGTGTGGATCGTCACGTGGAACGGAACGCTGGCCAATGAAAGAGGAAACGCGATTATTGAAGGCGGAAGCAGAACAAATGGTCATGGCGTGGTTTTTTTTTTTCTTTTTTCCACGTGACTTTTCCGTAACAATTAGTCCAAGAAACTCCATCATCATTTCTTCCGGCTCGTCGTTCGGCGTGTTTGTTTGACCGCGGCAGATTTGGAAAATGAGAGTGTGTCTCACATTTAGAAAATTCGGTTAAGAGTTTAAAAAATCTTGTAATGTGTTCCCCGCTTGACCTTCTGCCACTGTTACGGTGTCTCAAACCATAAACTTGTGTTTGTGGCAGTAAGCCAGTCACTCGCGATCGCCACCGTCCAGACTCTGGCCTGGGATGGCATCACCGGGGCCTGTGCCCGCACCCGGGGATGTTTTGGCTTCATTTTACGTGCATACGTTTGAACACTTTGTTACCAGGCGTATCGGTGTGGAGGGAGATTCTACTGGAGGCAGCAGACACTTAGGAGACGTAGGGTCTCTGAAGGGGGACCAGAGGTGGTTGTGTTTTAATGGAATCCTGTGAGACAAGTGGCTCGGTACCCTGAAGAAAGAGGAAAGAAGACAGTATCAATAGAATGTTAGCAGGTGATTTATGGAGCCAATGTGTCACTTATCGGTTGCTCAAAATTGTTACGTCAAACAAGGTAAAGAGTAACCAGAATCTAGTGCTATCTGGGCTATCTGCTAAATGTCATTATGTTTTGAGACTGTAGGAGAACTGATACCATTGGCTAACAGCAAGGCACGTGACCCAGGCTAAAGCTAGCTAGCCAATATGTTTCATACAATGGCCAAACAGCTACTATTATTCACCTCCACATGGGATATGTCTGGTACAATATCAATAAAAGTGGAAACAAAGGAAAGCCTAAAACCCAGCACCGCCTTGCTCACGTTGGCATATTTAATCAGATTTTTCGGGGGAAATTGGAATTAAAGAGGTCCGGTTGCCTTCTGCCTAAATTCTTAGGACTGCAGTGACGTGATAACTGAGAACCTTAAACAGATATTCAGGTTGGGTTCTCCGAGTTTAGGTCGAAGGCAACTGGACTTTTGGTTATTTGAAGACCTTTCACCTCTTGTCTCAACTGAAAGCGTCCCTTAGATGAGAAGTAAAACATATTCGGGCGACCAAAAGTCTAGTTGCCTTCTACAGAAACTTCTCGGTCCACCTTGATGTGGGTAATCGAAAATCTAAGCAGAAATTCAGGCTGGGTTCTAAGAGCGTCAGAAGAAGGCCACTCAACTACTTTCGGCTGTTTTAAGACATTTCACTTTTCATCCACAAGACCTCTTAACTTCTAACTGATTGGTAGGAGCTCCACGTTAGAGCTGAGGATGCCTTTTGGATGAGGAGCAAAACGTCCTTAGAGAACCAAAACAAGTCTGGTTGCCTTCTTCCTAAGCTCGCAGGACCACCGCGACATGGATGACTGAGAATCTAAACGGACGCTGAAGTTTGGGGCCTCTGTTTAGATAGAAGGCAACTGCGACTTGTCTTGGTTCTTTGACGAGACCTCCAGTCCAAAGACCTCTTCAGTCCCAGATGGTTGGTGTGGAGTCCCAGCTATTTGAACAGGTTAGAACTGAATACGCCTTCCTGACAAGAAGTGAAACATCTTCAAACAAGCCAAAAGGAAGTCCAGTTGCCCTCCACCTAAGCTCTCAGGATCGCCCTGACCCGGGACCAGGTTGGGTATTTTGGCGGGTCAGATACGAGTGAAGACCTGCGGTTCAGCTGCGCTCGTCCTCAATGTTCAGCCAGTAGCTCCATGTCTGCATGGTTTTTTTTTGTTTTTGAAAAGTCCGAATTCAACCGCTTGCTTTCCCCCCTTCTTGTATTTTTCTTTATTTCACTCCTCCGCATGCTTGAGATCACGCCCGACTGTGGAAGTGGTTTACTGGAATCCACAACAACTTTGTCGTGCCGCTCAGTCCTGGCCTCTTCAGGAGCAAAATTGACAAGCTCGCTCCTTTTATTTCCGTCTGAATGAGCCAGGCCGGGCATGAGAGGGGAGGCTTGTGGTTTCAAATTGTTTCTGTGACACTGTGGCTCTTTTGTCAGCGGGGCGCCGCCTGCATGCGATCGCTCCTCCGAGACTGGCGGGCGGAGATTGCGGCCCCCTCATGCGGCGCGGCGTGCACGGTCGCCATGGTCGCCATTTCCGAGGAGTGTCGGTGCAGCAGTAACCAATCACCCCGATTTTCTGTTGCAGCTTGCATGGAATGAATCTCCCTGACTTCTTGTAAGTTGAGAGGTTAATAAAAAAAAAAAAAAAAAAAACCCTTTGTCACCTCAGACGTAGAAACAAAGACGAGGCTCGATCTTATCTTTGGCTTCCTGAGTCATTCGAAGAGGCGTCTGTGTCAACGCTCCAAATGATTGAAAGAAGAATGGAACTTGGGCGCAGCAGATCTTTTTTCCGAAAACATAACTGGCAGCGTTGGTGGCCATGTTGGAGGGGGTTCGGGGAGGGGTGGGGGAGGTAGGGGGGGTCGTCGAGGGTGTGTTTCTTAAAAAGGCTCCTCATGCCGACTCCCCCAAGGTTTCCCACAACATAGACCACACTGTTCCTCCACCTCGCTTCACTTGGCCCTCCTCAATTCGCTGAGAGAGAAAAAAAAAAAAAGTGGGAAAAAAAAAAAAAAAAACCCTGGCACTTCATTAGCGAGCACAGACGGGCGAGTGGGATTGTCCCGTTCCCCCGGGGGAGGAGGGCGGAGCGCGCTCGGAGAAGAGCACCACTAATTAGACATGAGGGGGATAGCCGCCGAGCGTTTAATTGCGCGGCGGACTCAGCCCAAAGCGCTTATTCCTGTGCGCCACTTGTTAAGGTAACAGTCTTTTAAAGGCGAAGTGAGAAAAGTGAGGGAGTGAGTGGCGCTTGTTTTAACCCCCGTCACCCCCCCACACACACACCCGCTCCCCCGCCTCCTCCCTCCCCTCCCCAACCATCCTCCCGTGGCTGTCATTCTAGCCGGGCGCTGTACACTTGGATGTCGGCGGCGGCGGCAAGCGTTGCCATGCGTTGCCGTGTAACCTGTGCGCAGGGGAGAAGGCGGGGGGGTTCGGTGGGAGGGGGGGGGCGTCCATCTGTCTCCGCCGAAGTGTTAGCCGGGTGCCGCGCTCATCCGCCCGAAACCGGCAGAACCTGTTGATGAAGCACAGCGGACAGAACTGCGAGGTCGCCACTTTCTCTCGCGGCAAACCGTAAAAAGGACCAGAGGAAGAATCCTGACCGGGCACCTGCACGTTTCAGGGGTAGTTTGGGGTCGACTGAGGCACTGATGGATAAGCGGTGCGTCACCTGCAGTTTGGCCGGTCCAGAGAAGGTTCACCATTCGGCAAACTCATATCCGTGTTTTCTCTAAGTTGAATATTGTCTTGGATCTTGGATTTTCCAACCGCATATTTTTTTTTTTTATTCCTACCCAGAGCTGTTTTGAAGAGGTACAACATGACTCTGGGCCAACTTTTTTAAAACCTGTTGCTAATACACTTCATATTGGATGTCATCATGTCACTTCCCCCCCCCCAAAAAAACAATGGGGATTTGTAGTTTTCACATTTTATATGTCATCTTTGTGCTATTCTCAGTTAAATATGTGAAATATGTTTGGTTTTTTTGGCAAATCTTCCATTTTGTTATGCAGCGACCTGGCATGTTTGGAGCTTGGGTTGTACCCTGACTATCCATCAATAACTCAACCAAACAAAATACATGACCTCCATGCTAATATTCAAACCGACAGCGCAGCCTTCACATTTAATCCTCGTTTTTTTTTTAAGTTTCCGCAGTTTCCTTTACAATTCACAACTGGACCACTGAGCTACTGACAGCCTGAGTCTGAGGTTCAGCTGCTTAAGGACCCACGTTAAGACGACAAACCAAAAATTATAAAATCAAGTTTAATGCCTCTAACTTTTTCTTCTGTTACTTTGCAACAGACAAAATTCTAAAAAGAAAAAAAAAAAGTAGGAAATTGGAGATCAGCAGTTATGATTATGTCTTCCTCAAATGTTTTCTTGGATGCGGCGTCTGACCACCTGTTGAGAGCAAGTCTGGGTTTTGAAGTTCCCTGAAAGCTGATCCGGGTAGAACACAGAACAGTAGGTGGCAGTGGAGAGTCTCCGACTCTGACCAACAATTTCCGAGCAACAAACCACAAACCTCCCAAACAATGAGCAGAAAAATTAAGCTCCGTACATGATGAGATGCAGACGTAGCATTCGGAACATTAGGGAGGACTTACCTTCTGGGAAGAAATGCAAAAGGTACCCTGATGCATATCTGACAGGACCAATGAGTACCTAGCAGGTCCTGTGTGAACAAGTGCAAATGCAGTGTATTAATCAGTGAACCATCCTCCCCGCAGCAATGGCTCGGCCACCTCCGAGGACTTGTTCTGGAAGCTGGACGCCCTACAGATGTTCGTGATGGACCTCCATTGGCCGGAGGCCGAGTTTGCCAAACATCTGGAGCAAAGACTGAAACTGATGGCCAGCGACATGATGGAGGCCTGCGTCAAGAGGTCAGCTTTTCAGGCACCCGAAAAACTTTCTTGTGGGATTTTTTTTCAAAAAGAAAAACTTCCGCGCTCCCGGGGCATCAAAACTCCTAACCCTTTATCTTTTGGTCCACAGAACAAAATCTGCATTTGATGCCAAAATGCAGAAAGCGAGTAAGTCAACAGACTTCCGGGTGCCGCTGTCGGTCTGCACCATGTTCAACGTGCTGATGGACGCCAAGAAGCAGTGCTCCAAACTCTGTGTGCTGGACACCGGCCAGGAGGTAAAGTGGCGGCCGCATGACTGGTAGGACTGCTAGAACCTCAGTCACAGGATCTCACCCGGGGCTTCATACCTCCGCGGCGGGCCGTCACTGGGTGGTTGACGTAGTGCGAAATCTTGTCATCAGACAAGCAAAAACCGATTTGATTATTTCACTTATTCTCGTTGTCTTCTTTTAGTGTTGTCCGCACCAGTAGAGTGTGATCCTAGGAACTGTGTTGGTGGGGTTTCCTTAAAGAACGGTGTCCAAAGTGAGGTTCCAGACTAAGAGGGAACAGCAGCAACCTCAAAACTGGGTGACACCCTCCTGGAGTCAGGCCTGAGAGGCGAGTTTGCCAGCAGGTGCCTTGTGACAAGGTCTTTGCCCAGAGGGCCTGGTCAGGCAATGCCCAAAAAATGCCCTCCATGGACCCACCACCCATGGAGGACCACATCTGGGTGCATTGTCCGAAAGGAAATCTACTGCTACCAAGACTCTGTTCGGGATAAGCAGAAGAGGGATTCTCTCGTGAATGGTTTTTGAATTGATGAAACCAAAATTCATTTGTGTAATAACTGGGAACGAGCAAGGACTCGTTGTTACACAGGAAGTCAGGAATTAGGTTCCCAATTAGAGTTTCCATTGACGCGCACAAAGTCCACTGACAAGGCCAGCAGATCTAGGAGAAGTCTGCAAAAAGGCAAAAGTGGTTCAGAGATTAGGAGGCCGAGCCAATTAAATAGGTTGAGACTGTGTTCCAGATTCATGTACAACATGCTTATTACACATTCCACTAAATACTGACTGCTACAAACTCAAGACGTCATGTACGAAACACTCAAACTTCATGTGCGAAACACTCAAACTTCATGTGCCACATACTCAAACGTCTTGCACTACATACTGTCTTCAACATACTCATGCTTCATGTACTACATACTCAAACTTAAGGTTCTACATACTGTCTACTTAGGGTTTCAAAATTCCGGGAATTTTCAAAGTTGGAAACTTTCCATGGGAATTAACGGGAATTTATGGGAATAAAACAGAAATTTACAAAACTGAAGGTTGGACCTCAACAGGGAACTTAATTATATTTGGGGCAAATATATTGTAGCATAATCGTGGCTAAAACAAGCAGATTTAATGCAAGTAGACTCCTCCATCACATGCACACAGCACTGCTTACTGCAGGGCTATTGAGGCCACGCCCCCTGCGTGCACTGTGCACGCCTCCATCACATGCACAGATGACTGCTTAAACCCTGGAGGCCACACTTTTGAGCCCAAAGCACAAGACTAGTGAAGCCACACAGTTGAGCCTGCCCGTTATAGGAAGTCAAGGAAGTTTTTTATAACATTATAGGGTAAATATATTTGATCTATAATGGTATTACTGTTTAACTTGCAAAAATTAAGTAAAAATCTATTCATACAGTAGCTAGCTACCTGGTAAGCTAGGTGTTAAATGTAGGCTAGTTTTCATTTCACTGACCATTTAAGAGGCTAGCTTATTATAGCTATATACAGTATATAGCTATAGTTTCCAGTTTTAAATATTTCCAAAATTCCCCAGCTTAACTTCCCATGGAAAGTTTCCCAAAATTTTCTGGGAATTTTCCACCCCTTTGCAACCCTATGTCTACTACATACTCATACTTCATGTACTACATACTGCCACATACCACCGGGTATCAGCAGTGTACAGCTTTTGGGGGCTTGGTGGCGACCGCACATGTTGGCTCGTGGATGATCTGCTGTCGCAGAACTTGAATCGAGTGTCTGAGCTGCGTGTTGATTGGCTCCAGCTGTGCGAGGGCCCGTGGCCGCCGCATTGAAGTGAGCGGCGGCGGCCCGGCCCTGATCCCGCCGTCGCCCATTATCATGTTGGTCCGTCTCCATTCAAAACACTAGAAGTCACTTGTTGTACAAAACAAAAACCCGAAACAATCGGAGACTGAGGCAGGGACGTGATCTCAAGAGATGTCACCTTGGAAGAGGAGTTTGCTTTTTCTTTTTTCTTTTTTTGTAGCAAAAAAATCCATGGACGGAAAATCTGACTCTTATCATTTAGTTATGATCGGAAGGACGCGCGCACTTGTGGTCGTGCGTGTGCGCCATCCTCGGCCCCCAGAGTGAAAGTGCCTTTCATTTTCGGTCTCGCCGGCTGAGTCAAATTGTCAGATCGGCCACTAAAAACCTGACCTCCTCCCAGCACGCCGTCGCCGCCACCGCCAACGTGTTCGTGCTCACGTGTGATGACACAAACGCTCGACACGCGCCGCAAAACGGCCGCAAAAAACGCTGGCGTGCTCCAGCAGCCTCGGCCACCGGCAGTCTTGACAGGAAGCAGAGCTGAGCACCCCGTTCTTCTGAGCCCAGCAGGCCTGTTCCTGCTCGGGATCATGATGTTAGCAAGATGTTAAGATGGTTGGGCCCATCAAAAGATGTTAAAGGAGAAGCTTAACGTCCCTCTGATGTGATCAGCCGATTGATGGAATGTTTCACGCTGCAGCGCCACAAATGACCACGATTATATGACGACACCCAAATTTTAGTTGGCCTCTTTGGGTAATTTAGGTAACTTAATGTTAGCATTCATGGGTAACTTAGGTAGCTCAGCGTTAGCCTACATGGGTAAACTAGGTAGCTTTGGGTTAGCCTCTGTGGGTAACTTAGGTGGATTAGCGTTAGCTTCCGTGGGTAACTTAGGTAGGATAGCATTGGCGTCAGTGAGTTACTTATCCGAGTTCTCTGGGTAACTCGGATAGCTTGGCCTTAGCCACTGTAGGTAACTTAGATAGCTTAGCGTGAGCCTCTGTGGGTAACTTAGTTGGATTAGCTTTAGCTTCCATGGTTAATTTAGGTAGCTTAGCGTTAGCCTCTGTGGGTAACTTAGGCATCTTAGCGTTAGACTTTGCGTAGGCTGAAAAAGTGACCCAGCATTTTTTGCGAAATATTAAAAAGTAACTCTGACCACCGTCTCGCTGGCCTCTATGCTGCCCTCTACTGGTCACTGCCGTGTTACGTGCGCATCACCGACATACCAGCAGGCCTGCTGGTGGGGCGAAAGCAGCCAATCACCTATTGTTAACCGGCTTATCTGCAAAAAACCTTACAGGTAAGATGCGATGAGGCCAAAATCTCCTTCTGTTTTCAGGGAGGAAGATGACAAGGTCTTCGTCACCGGGTGGCGTTTCAATCCAGAATTTTTAACTGGGTCACTAGTAGAAACAAACCAATCACTGCCGCTGTGAATCTCGTCGTAGATAAAAGGAACCGAGATATTTTCAGACACCACCTCGGTTATTTTCGTGATGGCGATGGAGGTGTTTCCGGGCGCAAACAAAGGCCATTAATGTCGGCGGTGGCAGCGGCGCCCGCCTCGGACGACCTTCACGCTGCAGCTACTCGCTATTCAGACCGGCGGGTTTTTGTCGCAACGATGATGGAAATTTTAACATTGTGAAAACTTTCAGAGCTGAACGTGCTTTTCAGTGGCGTCGTAAGCGGGGTGCACGTTACACGATTTTTTAAATCTTAACCGATTTTTTGAATGTAAGAGACCTCACACGTGAGGAGAAATTCACCATTTTGCTGTTGTAGCATGCGGTGTTCAGATCGGGGACAGACACACACTCAATCCGGCGCCGTCAAACGTGACGTCAGTGCAAACAAACACGGCATGACGATATGATGATGTCGCTTTTTGGACTCCTTTTCATGGAAAATTCATGTAAAAAAAGAAAAAAACTATGGAAACAGCCTCTGGAGAACCTGCTCCGATAATCTTAGCAGCCTTCCGATAATCGGGCCTTTGATCGGGAGGACGGAAATCTGAGGCCCGATAATCGTGTGATGTGCACCCCGCTTTGATTTACTCATCAGTGTGAGAGGACGTCTTGAGCTTCTGAAATCTCCTTTTTGACGAACCCGAGAGGATGTTTGAGTTTGATGTTGTTCTCTAACCAGCTGACCTCTTCTCTCCATGGCATGCCCTCCACCTCCTCGCCCTCCACCTCCTCGCCCTCCACCTTCTCGCCCTCCGCCTCTTCGCCCCTCATGTCCATGTGTCCTGCACGTCATTGTTTGAACCCCAGACAGACAAACAATGGGTAAGTCCCTCCATCGCCTCATCGCCTCAGCTCCTCTCACGCTTCCGCCCGCACAAACGTCACTTTAAGAGGGTAAAGCGAGTCAGGACGCCTCGAGGGTCTTCGGCGAGCCCGATATCCCCGGAGCGCCTTTAGAATGTCTCGGCGCAAACGTCAACCGGAGCTGATGAGATTTTTGGCGGTCGAAGGTCAACGAAGGTCACAGGACTCCACTAAACCCTTTTTTTTTTTTGACAATAACTGGCTAATTAGTGGTGCGCTGACAAAAAAAAAAGGCCCAGGGGGCCCCACCAAATATATTTCAGCCAATATTTTCATGGATAAGGAAGCCTAACGAGAGATTAACCATGAGATGAGAAACAAAGTGGATGACAGATAATTGTTTTTAGTGTATTTTACAACTAAATTAAAACACGGGTCAAAACCGACCCGCTAGCATAAGAGATGGTGACAGGAAGCGACCACGAGGAAGGTTATGAAGTCAAAGGAGGTCCGTCCCATTCTTATGAGTATTTACTGGATGCCTGAAGGGATTTCGGTTTTTCCCACTTGGACCACTTGTTATGGACCATGTAGACCTGATGAGCTCCCAGGAAGTCTGGGACCCCGACCGGGGTTCCAAACCCACAATTGACTCAGTCCACGAGAGGACTGCGCTGATTTAACCCTCTTTAGACGAGGCTGCTGCTGGTTCTCCCGGACGTGTTCCTCCAACAGCACCCGTAGAACATCAACCCCGTAACATGGCATCAAGCTACACTCATCAGTGTTTCCAGGACAACCTGGAAAACCGGGAATATCTGAGCTGCGGCGACTCGCTTGAATCTGTCGTTAAGTTACGGAACCATAAACGCAAAAGAGAATCGGAGGGAAAACTTGACCGAAAACACTCGCGAAGACGGTGAAACAGCCGACTCGGCATTCGCACCCGCTCCCGGTGCAGCTGAGGCTCCGCCGGCGTTCAATAGGAGTC
>CAAKHG010048259.1:0-11890 GCA_901007715.1 Dactylopterus volitans
ATTAATTTTCCCTCATGGAGATTAAAGGCAAGAATGTAATGGTGAAATATGATTATGATTATTATGGTTTGTCTCACATTGTCGCACAGCAACATTAAAATAGTGCAGATCAGTACAAAATGTTTTCTGTTCATAATTTATTCTATTAAGTGCTGATTTCATCCATTAAACATGTTTAATGTTCAGTATTATTACAAATTTCTGAGCAGTCGCGGGGGATTAAAATTCTCTGACATATTTGAATGTACTGCAACTGTTACTTACTTTTCCTGGCAACTATTTACTTTTATCATGCTGTAACTTTCGGGAGAAGTAACTAGTAACTGTAACCAATAACTCTGCCGGCTGATGATTCCGTTCTATCTTCCTGTCCTGATGGGATTTTTGATGAAACCATAAGTGCAGAAGCTCATATCAGGACACTCTGACGACGAGTCCAGGTTGAAGTCCAGGACCTTCTCGGATCCGGACTTGAGTCTGGTGTGCGACATTTACGACAAAAAAAAAATCGTGACTCACCGTCGGTGCGCAGGAAGTTGTTGAGGAGCTGGAAGAGCGGGAAGCTGTCCCAGGAGTCCACGGGCTGCACCTGCAGGGCGGCGTCCATGTCGCCCCGGAACAGGCTCAGGAAGGTCTCGGCGTGCTCGGCCATCAGCTCCGGCCACCAGGAGAAGGCCTGAGACGGACGGACGGACGGACAGTGGACATGAGGGAGGCCACGCCGGAGGGGAGGAGCCGGCGGCGGCAGCGCGCAGCCAATCGCGCGGCTCGCCCGCTCCCACCGCCGCCGTCGTCGCGTTTCATCCACTTCAGACGTTTGCGTGCAAGTTAGTGCAATCGGTCCGCAGCGTTGAGAATTACGTCCGGCGACCTTTAACCTTTTGGACCTACAAATTCTAAGCGGCTCAACCTCGGACCCCGAGTTGACATTTGGGCCGAATTGGACAGCGCTGCGCGTCCCGAGGCGTCTCTGAGACACCACGGCTGCGTCCGAGATCCCGTCCTTCCACCCTAACGAGTATCCAAAAACGGTGCGGATTTTTTACTGCGTCCGAAACACGAGTATGTACACAATAGTACGCACTATCCATACTCACTCCGGAGGAATGTATTAGTATGGATCGATGGACGCTAGCTAAGCAGAAACTCCCCACAATGCAATGCGGCGATGTTTGCTAGCTAAGGTAGACGGTTGAAAGCGGAGCGGTGTGGAGCTGCGTTGATAGGAGTGGTCACCATGGTAACAACCATGGTAACAACCGTGGTAACAACCGTGGTAACAACCGTGGTAACAACCGTGGTAACCACGTTCCCTCCCGATGGCAGGAAGTGCCGCGTGCGCTCTGAGTAGTTCGTCCGAATTAACATGTACTACTGATATTTACTCAAAAGTACGCCGGAGTACATACTGTTTAGTACGCCGTTTCGGACGCAGCCCGTCTTCGGGAGCCAGGCGGAGTTGAGGTCGCAGCGACCTTTGACCTTTGGACTGACAAATTCTAACCAGCTCATTCTCGAACTTGAGTTGACATTTTGGCCAAATCCGCCCCCCCCCCCCCACCCTGCCGCCCACCCCCCCAGAATGGGATTCCTTTTTATTTCGCCATAAGCACATAAATTTTACCTTGAGGCGATACTGTGAAACAATCTTGGATCCCTAAGATGAGCGTTTAGCGGCGGCTGAACATTATTCGTTCGCCGTCTCATAAAAGGGCCCCGGCGAGCGCAAAACATCCCGTTGACCCGTTAAAAGCTTCAGGCGTAAATGGGCGCCGGATTCCTTCGGCTTTCAAACGCAGGAAGACGGGGAAAAAAAAAAAAAAAAAAAAAGCCCAGAGTCGCTGTTGTGAAAGTACCTGCTGATTGGCTAATGAAGCTATCTTCAGTCTAAAGAGCATCGAGGTGGCGCGGCGCTCCGGCGGCCAGAGGTCAGCCCGCTCCGGTCGCCGCCGCTATTGACGGCTAAAGCACCTCCGAGAGAAAAGTGCAACCAGCCTTGAATCGCACACCGGCGCACTCAGGTCGGGTTTTTTGTGTACAATGGAGGGAAAGAAGAAGAGGCGGAGGTGTCAGGGGAAGGGAAGCGGCGGCGGCGGCGGCAGCAGCGGCAGCGGCGGCAGCGGCGGCGGCGGCGGCGGCTCCAAACGTGGCCTTGCAAGGGCTGCTCAGCGGGCCTTTTCAGACGCGCCTTTTCACTTCGCCGCTGCCGACAAAAACCGGCGTTTAAACAAGCGGCGGCGAGTCAAACGCTCACCCGCAAATGGCCGTTTTAAATACCCGCAAGCTAGTAAACAAACGCAAAAGAAGGACGAGAGATGAGAAACCAGCAGGATGGAGAAGTCTGACTGAAGGAGGAGGGAGGGTTGTAATCCTGCTATCAGGACCAATCGGGTTATAGTGACCATCCATGTCTGTCCATCATCACCCACCAGCCATAACATTACGACCGCCGCGTGTCCACCATAGAGTATAATACAACAGCCCTGCAATCAGTTTTAAGTTGGATTGTGATTGAATGTGTGTGAGAGAGGTGTTGACATGTTTGAATGATTGTTATTGGGACTGTAGTTTGTGACGCTGTTGTGGACTGTACTGGGTTACACTGGGAGGGGTCCCTAATATTTTGGTCACCCCACTCATATGCATTAGGGTGACCAAAAGTTTCAGGACACCTCTCAGTGTAACCGCGACACCGCTTGACCCCTTCAAACGTCAGTATAATGAGATAATGAGAGAAGATTTATTTTAGGGTGAACTATCCTTGTAAGACCAGATTGTGTAACCCTTTTATTATTTTGTTTGCTTTTAAATAATTATATTAACACATAAAAAATGTTGTCATTGCCCTTTACAAACAAAAGCAGTCCTGTTTTTTAATGATTAAAAAGTATCGGGATCAGCGATATCGGCAATTTCGGTACAACGCAGTATCGGCACGGTATCAAATGTTTGTGGATGCCAGTGTGTGTGTGTGTGTGTGTGTGTGTGTGTGTTTGGTAAAATCACTGCTCTTCTGAAAAAAAAAATTGACATGGAATCAGATAAATCTGACCACATGGATGATCCGTCCTCAGTCCCACCGGCCGGAATCAAAGCTCGTTATCGGGAATGAACCCTTCCACCGTTTCGGGTGTGACTTTAAAACAACAACAACAACAACAACATTCCGGCGACCACGGGAACACGAGGGCCGGCCAATGAGCAGGGAGGAGGGCCGGCAGCGCCCGACCGGCACGCCCACACACACGCCGGGGGGACTCACCTCGCCTCCCTTCAGCAGCGGAAAGCAAAGGAGAGAAGAAGAAGGGAGACAGTCAGACAGGTAAAGGAGGGGCGGGGTCTAGCGTCGGGCCGGGCGGTTCCGAGCGAGTTGGCGGCCCCGGCCCCGGCCCCGGCCCCGGCCCCGGGCCCGGCCGCGGCCCAGGTCCCAGCATCCCGACTCTGAACTCCACATGTTCATCCGTGGCTTCCCGGGCGGCGGCGGCGGCGGCCGACGGCGAGCGAGCGGACGGACGCACGAAATGCGCAGCGAGCGCGCCGCCGACGCAGGACAGCCGTGATTCGTCGCTATATTTAAGTGGCGTCAGCTTGCGGCGGCACTCGGACGCCCCCTCCCACGCAACCACCCCCCCCCACAGACAAAAAATAAAAAAAAACAATCTAATTTGCAGTTAACATCGTTCCGCCAGTCGCCATGGCAGCGGCGGAGCGCGGCAAGCTATTAATACCTGAGAAGCAGATGCCCGGACGCCGCGGGGCCGATCAAACCGCCACGTCTCGACACCTGTGACTGATCAGTTTTACGCGGCGGCGGCGGCAAGCGGCGCCCGCATATGGGCCGTGGGCGTTGTTTGCGCCGCCGCCGCTCGCCGTGTCACCTGCCACTTTAGCGCGGGAAGGAAATGGACATGCGGCGAAAAGTCATCAGTGGATGTTAATGAAATGATCAAGCGGCCGTGGGGAGCCGCCGCCGCCGCCGCCGCCGCCGCCGCCACCGCGGAGACCGAAATAAATACACGAATACATAAAGGAAATAAGAGCAGGAAGAGGAGAGTGAGTTTCTGTGGAAGCTCACAAACCAACGACGACACTCTCACAACAAATGTTGATTAGAGAAAGACTGTTAATTAATCAGGCAGCAAATCACAGCTTTGATCATGTCACCAATGAGAATAAGAAAAATTCCTCCCATCGTTATGATCGTTACTCCGTAACGTGGGAGCTCGGCAGAGGAACTCGCGAGCCTCGTTTCGGACCGCCGCCGTGCACCCTGGGAGATCCGGACCCACCGGACGGTGGTTGTTTTCGGATGTTTTCTCAGACTTGATTCATTAATTCATCGAAAAATTAAAATAAAAAATAATAGATAAAAACAGCTCCCGGTGACAATGAGTGTGTGTGTGTGAGAGACACACACACACACACACACACACACGCACACACACACACACACACACACGTGCACATAAGAATATGCTGCAGGAAATTGTATTTTGGATCTGATGTCGTTTCTCCCCCAAAGGAGTTTCATTACCTCAATTAAAAATTCTTAGAACTGCGTCTGCTCATTTGGCGTTTACAGTTTTGTTCGGTAT
This sequence comes from Dactylopterus volitans, assembly GCA_901007715.1. Classification (NCBI taxonomy): domain Eukaryota; kingdom Metazoa; phylum Chordata; class Actinopteri; order Syngnathiformes; family Dactylopteridae; genus Dactylopterus; species Dactylopterus volitans. Next base: position 4,596 of record CAAKHG010048259.1, read on the forward strand.
ATAAATACTTATCGTGTATAACTACACGTGTGGTCACATTTGCTGTGTGCCAGTATAAATATAAACGTACAGGGAGGCACCGATATATAACAAGAAAAAATAGAAATAGGCTTGTTATGAACAATATTTAGGCAAATCAAAGATACAAGAAATCAATAGAAACTATAGTAAGCAGATATTTGTAAAGTACCTCTTTAAAACAGAGCAAAGATTATGCTATATATATATATATAAATTAGATAGAGTCTGTGGTTATATAGTTTATCATTTTCTATATATATTTTTTGCCAAACACGGTTTCTGTCAAGTAGTTTTTCAATTTCATGATAATTTTGGCTTTACTTCGTCTCCCCCTGGTGGCTGACTGCAGCAGAGGTGCTAAACCCCGCCTCCTCCATGAAAGTGGGCGGGGCTTGTAACAAACTACATGATCACATTTCTCTTCATGTAATTTGATGGTTTGAAAGATAATTTTTCGCCATTTTGGGTGCTCTTTTTTATCAGAAGTTGCGAATTTGGTTTTAATTGGATATTTGATGCTGCTCAGAGTGAAACACAGGAAGTGGTGGAGGCGTTTACCGCTAACCGTAAAACTGGGCGTCGTGATAGAGGTGGGCGGGGCCTCTCTGAGGGGGAGATTGTTTCTAAGCCGACGCCAGCGAGCGAAAAGACGGGGGGGGAGGTACCTCAGAGTGATGCTCGTCGTTCTGCTGCAGGACCTCGATGCACAGCTCCCCCAGTCGCATCATGTCCTCCAGCTTCCTCTCCGGGGCCGCCTGGGCGTCGGCTGGCGGGAATAAAACGCTGAGTCAGCACGAGGCCAAACGTGTCGTGGACGCTTGTGAACACCAAGCGGCTGCCAGCGGCCGCAGCGCGGAAGGCGTTCATAAATAAGCGGACGCCACCTGCTCATTGACTCCTATCCAATCCGTGGAGTCGCCCCCCCCCACTACCCCGGCCCCCTGCTGGTCACTGGAAGGAACGCAGCTTTCACATGCGTCCACTTGTCGTACATTTGCGCATAAACATGTGATTCATGTCTGCATGTTTGAGTGTGCGCGTCCTGATGCTACAGGCACTGGAGGTGCATTCACTGCACTCGGGTCGTCTCCATGTCACCGATTGGCTGGCTGGACGCAGTCTGCCGCTTTAAAAGGGGCTGAATGTTAATGCAATCATGGTTTTACATGATAAATTCCTAATTGCTCGGTATTACAGAAACCGGTTTTCACTTTGACATTAATGAGGTTTTGTTTTTGTAAATTTATGTGGGGAAAAGAAAAAAAAGGTCAAATAATACTGAGCCTGATTCCAATTATAAAAGTGATGAAAGGGGAAAACATCCAAATTATACTTTTTTTTTTTATAAGTACTGTATCGATGAAAACTTACACGTGTGCACGTTTGGGATGACGTGATTTAAATGACGGAGTTAAGAGTCAGTGAAGTTTATCGGACTTCCTACTTCCCTTTTTCTAAACGTGAGTGAATGATCCGAGTGCGTGCCGCGGGTAATCGTCATGAATCATCGTTGAAGAGGAACGCCGACAATCCCGCGTTCCCGCGGCCTCCTGCTAGCTCCCGGCGTTCCCCCCCTCACCTCTGATCTGCGCGTACTCCACCAGCTGGCTGTAGTTGATGCGCGCCGCCTTGCCCAGGCACCTCTGCACCAGCCTCCTCATCTCCTCGGCGGGCACCGGCGTGGTGATGTCCTTCATCAGGACCTGCAGCCACACGAGCAGCAGCGCCGCCGCCGTCACCGCACAGAGACAGAAAACAAAAAAAAACAAAACAAGCCCACCTCGCCGGGAAGTTGGGATTGTGAACCCGACTGCCCCGCCGGCCGTACCCGCTCCTGCAGGGAGAGCGTCGCCTTCAGGGCCCCGTCTGGTCGTCCGAAGGGGAAACAGTACCTGCGAGGACAGAAGAAGACGGTGGTCAGGGGGCGACAGATGGCCGCCTGCTCCCAGCCAATTACGGCGAAGCAGGAAGCCCCGCTCACCTGCGCGAGGTTTCACGTTACTAATTGACGAGCGACAGAACTTAATAAACAAAAGAGGTGCGGTCAGGCAGGTCGGGAACCCACCGGCCCCGTCTTTTTTTTGTTTTTTGTTTGACGACTCTGCTCTTATTTTAAAAAAAAAGAAAAAAAAAAGGTAAAAGTCGGGGGTTCATGATCTTGAGGAAAAAGAAAAAAAAAGTGAAATACGCTGAAGAGGCCTGAGGGCTCGCGTGAATGTGCCGGAGCCTTCAAAGGAACTTTTTAATTAGAAGGGCTTTTTAAGGGCTGAAATATGAGAAACTTGAGAAAAAAAAACTCAAAATTGATTTAATTTGGCTTCCACTCAAAAGGTTAGTGGGATTCTTTTAGCCGTTTTGGCCAAGACACCAAAATCATTCCAGTAATTCAAGTTTCTTTCTTGTGTGTGTTGTCTAATGACGCCGAGGTGAAACCGGCCTCTCAGGACCGACGCGCCAGTTTAAAAATAAGCACATAAATCTCAGATTGTGGGACCGGTTTTCACCCGTTTCAAGAAAAAAAATGAAAGAAAAGAAAAAAAAATCCTGTGCTTTTATTTTGAAGGGGATCATCTTGTGCAGCGGAGCGCCGTAGGTGGCGATGGCGCCTTGCGGTGCTGATTGTCCGCCATTCGACTGCATAGAAGACAACCCGACAAGGATCGGCCGCTTCTCAGTTCTCAGGTCCGCAAGTCCGGACTCGGCAGACTTTGGAAGCTCAGACTTGGGAAGTCGCCACAAGTTCAAACTGCAGAAGCCGGCGAGTTCCCGAGAGTTAGGCAGGAGAAAAGTTTAGGGATTTAGGGAAGGAAGGAATGGCGTCTTCCAATCAGGTGAAGCGGCGCGCTTCAGCCATGTTTCACGGCTCATACAGTCTATGGTTATATACCTCTTATGGTTATATGTAGATTATGGTTACATGCGGTTTATCGTCATATACTGTCTATGGTCATATACAGCTTATGTTTATGGTCATATACAGTTTATGTTTATGGTCATATACAGTTTATGGTTATATAGGGTTTATTTTTATATTCAATTTATGGTTATATATAGCTTATGTCTATGCTTATATACAGTCTATGGTTATATACAGTTTATAGTTATACAGTCTGTGGTTTTATACAGCTTGTGTTTATGGTTATATACAGTCTATAGTTATACTGTCCATGGTTACATACCTTTTATGGTTATATACAGCTTATGTTCATGGTTATATAGTTTATGGTTATATACAGCTTATGTTCATGGTTATATATATATACGGCTTATGGTTATATAGCATTTATTTTTACATTCAATTTATGGTTATATATAGCTTATGTCTATGCTTATATACAGTCTGTGGTTATATACTGTCGAGAGTTATATATGGTCTATGGTTATATACAGCTTATGGTTATCTACAGTCTGTGGTTATATACGCTCTATAGTTTTATACGGTCTATAGTTTTATACGGTCTATGGTTATATACAGCTGATGTTTATGGTTATATACAGTCTATGGTTATATACTGTCGAGAGTTATATACAGTCTGTGGTTATATACGGTCTATAGTTTTATACGGTCTATGGTTTTATACGGTCTATAGTTTTATACGGTCTATGGTTTTATACGGTCTGTGGTTATATACGGTCTATGGTTTTATACGGTCTGTGGTTATATACAGCTGATGTCTATCCTCCTTGTGCCTCTGGCCGAGCCTCCTCTGCCCCACTCATGCAGGAGCGGCTCCTCTGAGGTCCGGCGGAGCTCCGCTGGATCCACCAACCAGCTTCCTGTCTAAATGAGTCTCCTCCGTCTGGATTGGACGGACCCGGCCGGCCTCGTCCAACAGTCCACTCGCGCCGGGCTGCAACTTCTGCTCCCCAAAAGAGAGCGTCGGAGGCCACGCCGGCACACTCGGCGCTCATGCGGCGGAGCGTCCGCAAACTTTTGAGCGCCGTTCGTTGGCCCTCAGCCCGCCGTCCGGCGCCGAGACGTCAGGGAGCACCGGGGGAGGTGAGGGAGTGGGGGCGGGGGGGTGTAATCTCCAGATGATCCGGGCTGATGAATCCGTGATGAACGAGGAGCAACAGCTGCGGCGAAGATCGGCAACCTTGCCTGGATGTTTATCAGCTTTAATCTAAACCAAACTGGGGAAATCCGCCTCTTGTCTGGAGCACATTAGCATAATCCCGCCATTGTCCCGGCCATTATTTACCAGCATTAGCCTCTTGTTGAGGTGAGTTAGTAATGACTCCCGCTGATCCCCCCCCCCAACCAGCCCTTCCTCCTCCTCCTCCTCGGCCTCGACCCCCACACCCGCCCCCGCCCCCCCTTTCCTCTCTCTCTGGGGGCCAGATGGAGGGCCCCTCTCAGGCGTGAAGGGTATAAAGAGCCGGGCTGCGGGACACTTAATGGCGCAGGTCCATTCAGACGAGTGCTGCTCAAGGTCTCGGCGCTTTTGCATTCGCGCCGCCGCTCACAATGCGTTCACACGGCGGCGGCGCCGATGAATGGCGGCACGCAGATGCGGGAGGGGGGGCGGGCAGGAGGGAAGAGGGAGGAGGGGAGGTGGGCCCGGGGGGCGGGTCTCATCAGCCGCCCGCGTCCTCCTGCACCTGTTGTGCGCCGCCGACGGGCCCACAAAAAAACAAACAAAAAAAAAAACCCCAGACTGCACCTTCCTTTCACCAGGCGAGTCGAAATGAGCAAAGCGGCGGCGTTTCATGCGGTTTTAGTGAGAATCACTTAACTTTACTGTTGATGTTTCTGACCGGATGGAACCGGAGCGGCGCGGGGGGGGACGGGGGAGGGGAGCTGCCCGCAAACGGTCTCGACCGCGCGGGAACCGAACCGCCGACTCGCTGCTCCGTCGCTAACCTGATCGCGAGGTTAGCACCCGTAAGCTACTTGCGTTATTTCCAGGAATTTGTGATTCTGCTTCACCTTCTTGGGTCCGTGCCTTTGGGTGGGTGGGGGGGTCAGGGTGGGCGGGGGCTCTACTGATCCATGTGTTTGGGCCTAGCTGATTAACAGTGATCAATAATATCGAGTAACTGGTCTGTGTACCTGATTTGCTCTCAGCTATGAACCCGTTTATTTCACTGTCACTTAATCATCTAAAGTCTGAACAGAACTTTGTGCCGCGTGAGAGGAACCGCTCTCTCACTGGGCAGCGGTTCTGCTGCAGAGTCGCAAAACAAAACAGGGCCTCAGGCCCAGAACTGGCCCAGGGAAGACCTCTATCAGGCCCCTGACAAAATGATCTACCCGAAAAACAATAAAAGACAGCGATTTGTGAATATATATGAGCCATAACATTATGATCACTGACAGGTGAGAAACACTGGTGATCTGGTTACCATGGCGCCTGTCAGTGGGCGGGGTATATTAGGCTCTTCCTAATATATACAAATATTAGAAAGTGAACAATTTGACCTCAAAGTTGATGTGTTGGCGAAGAGTCTGTTGAACAGCGATGTCACCCTGGCAACCGTCACGCGGCCCACATCAGGCCGGCGAACAGACCCAACTCACTGGGCAAATAGAACCGGGTCGGTTTCCAAAGATCAAACAGGCTTTTGGCGTGAAAGTCGATCTCGATAAGAGCAGGAAGGAGGAAGCTGACAACTGAGAGGGGCCTCATACCTAAAATGTGTGATCTGGTTCTCCAGCAGGACTATGAGGCGACCCCGGATGGCCTCAAACTGGTCCTTCTCCTCCGCCATCACCGTCCCCATCCCGTCCGGCCTGCCGGGGAACAGAGAAGGAAAACGGTCAGCCCATCTTTAAATCAACGGCGGGGAGGGCGGGAAGCAGGTTCCGGATGCTCGGAACGACCCGCCGGCGCCGCGAGGCCACGCCGCCATGCCGCCACGCTCCCAGACAAGCGGCCGCTCTCGAGCCGGCGACCGATACACTCGCGCGGGTCAATCCGGCGTCGCGGTGGCCGGTAATTCCTTCAATGGCGCATCTGTCATGACCCTGCCTGCGCGCATGTAAATAGAAGCTGAGAATTATTGATAACTGATTGGGGGAGGGGCGGAGGGGAAGTGCGGGGGGGTTCCCCGCCTTGTTTGTTCTCGTAAGGTTCAGGAGCCGCGGACGCTGAACTTAGATGGGTCGCGTGTCGAAACCCGACGGATGAACCAATCAGAAAATTAAGCTGCAAACTTGATGTCCTCCAGAATGCGAAATAAACAAAAAAAAGATAAGGAAGGTATTGATGATTTTAAACTGCTGGGAGGCTTTTAATGTGAAACTTTTGCAGGAAGTCACTATAAAAACAGGCAAAAAAAAAGTCTGGATCCCAAATGAGTCCAGTCGGGTTTAATATAACGAACGTAATGACTGATTGTTATTCGCCGCTGTTGTTCTCCTCCAGCGGCCAATCAGGTGGCAGCTTACATCATCCATGTGGTGAGACTGTATTAAAAGTATTAAGGGTAGAAAAATGTCACCACTTCATTATTTCATCCTATTAGACATTCGTCTAAAATGTTGTCATCATCAGCTTATGACCAAGTACATGACCTTGACCTTTGACCCCCCTGGCCACCAAACACTGAGATATTTCCAGCAAACATTCCTGGATAATTCAAACACTGATAACGACGTGGCTCAGATGACCTTTTGACCCCTCGAATACAAAACGGCATTGTGCCATTTTGGCCGTAAAAACGAGTCTGAGGCGTCCCAGTCAACTTTGACCTTTGACCTCCAGACTCCCATCAGTTCCTCCTTCATCCAGTTCGATGGGGAAAAAAAAGAAAAACTGTTTCCACAAATATTCACAAAAACGGGACGAATCCCAGAAAATTTGACCTTTTCTAGACGCAAGAGTGTCGCATCGTTTTATCCTTTCAGCCTTTAAGCATGTGGACGTTTGTCACTAGCTCATAACGAACCCGCTTCGCCCCATAAGTTTGACCTTTGACCTCTGTCCCACAGAACCTCGTGAGCTCATCCTGCCCGATTCACGTGCGATGACCTTCCCGCCGGCCTTCACCCCCCCCCCCCCGCCCGAGGCCGTGGCCCGGCGCGCTGACGTCGCCGTCCACCACTAACTCGGCCGCATCTTTGCCGCGTTGTTGACATTTGAGCGTCTCCATGGCGACGGTCATCGACGCAGCAATAAAGCGGAGGGGCTGCTGGTCGGAGGCAGAGGGGGCGAGTCCGCCGCCGACAAAAACCCCCGAGTGGCGGCGGCGGCGGCAGCGGCGTCTTCGTCTTCTCGCCAAGCGAACCGGTGAAGCGGCAGCGGCGGCGGCGGCTCTCCACGCTGACCCCC
>CAAKHG010048288.1:0-11108 GCA_901007715.1 Dactylopterus volitans
AATGGAACTCGAGAAGCTTCATTTTCTCTCAGGAAATCTTTCAGCACAAACCGTAATGTCTTTTGAGCGCGCGCGCACACACACACACACACACGGGCCCGGTTAATGACCCTGACTCCATTTTAATCACCAGATCCCTTAATTTGATCTAATTTCCTTCCGCCAAACGCCATTCCACCGTCCTCTGTTCTCTTCAAATCATCCCGTCGCCACCGAAGACGTGCCGCCTGTGGCTGGACGCTTAGCCACAGAGAGCGCAGGGCTATGGTTTTTTTTAATGTGTGTGTGTGTGTGTGAGCTTGCATGTTGTCGCGTGGGGAAATCGGTGATTGCCCCAGTTTGTGTGTGACATACCCACTGACCTCCGTCCCCTGGCCCGAGGGCTGCCTCTGACCTTAGAAAGCCAGCGACTTGTGCCAAAGTCTGGTGTCCAGCTCCCGCGATTTCCTGCCAGTTGGACGTTTTCTCCTGCCGGCGTTGGCACCGGGCGGCTCACCGGACAAATAACGGCTTTGCTGGTAATCAGTCTAATTGCCTCCAAGACGGCGGCGATGGCTCAGATCCTGTTATTGGTTAGGTTGCAGGAGGTGTTTTGTTTTTTTTGTTGTTGTTGTTTTTAAGACCTCTATAATGAATCCAGGAATTTTTAATAAACAAAAGTTGTAGTTTGGACCTAGTTTTTGCTAGTTTTTAAAGCATAGTTTTTGCAAATATATATCGCTGCGTGTTTTGCTGCAGATTTTTAAAAAAAAAAAAAAAGAAAAGGTTTTCAAAAGATCACAGCCACAGTGAGTCATGCACTTCCTTCCTATTTTTCTTTCTTCTCACTCAGAGCTCAAAGTTTTTCATTTGAATCCAGAGGAGGAAGAAGAAGGTGTTGATTTGATTTGACGGTTTTATATCGAGGGTGACATTAATGACAACCTTGACAACCCTCGATGGATCGCCTTTGTGACTGACAAATTGGGAGTATTGTTCCTTTTGTTCGTTGTAGCCATCTGCTGCCTGAGCTATTCAGCAGCGGGCTCATTCAAAGTGTCAAAGGACAACTGGCAATTGATGGCAGGCAGAATGAGAAAAATAAGTGTGTGTGTGTGTGTGTGTGTGTCTCATGTGACGGACGCACTTCTGAGTCGGCACGGCATTAAGCCCCCGTCTGGCTGCGCTGACATTTGTTTGCCGGAGAGGGAGGCTGCGAGGAACCCAGCCTTACGTAACCTCAAATGAAGAGCGGGCTCGCTATCCAGCGCCCTGTATCGGGTGCAAACCTCCGGTCGTCGAGGGCTCCTGAAACAGGATACACACGCCGGCGTTGTCGGGGCGCGCAGGGGTCAGCGCCGAGGTTTCTCTATCCGATAACAGCCGCAATTGTGCCCCGTTGGCCCGCGCAGAGCGCCGGTGGCGTCTCTGGAGGAGCAGCTTGAAAGGTCGCCCCGCGAAGGTCACCACCGAGACCCGGCAGCGGCTTCTTTCTTCTGGCGTTCTTGATCCCTTGTTCTTCGCCGCGTCTGCTGACGTAACGTGCAGATGCCACTGTTTAAAGGACGCCGGCGTCGTGTCATCGTGAAACCTAAAGATATGGGAAGACGATACGGCCAAACGCATGCGGGTGTTACGCATGGATGTAATCACACACAGAAATTAGATTTTTTTTGTTTTGTTTCCACCAATAATGGTGGAACGCTGGAGCATGAGCCAAGGGAGGACCCACAAATATATATCCTTTTTTGGTTCATTAGGAGGTTTTTTTTTTTTGTCCCAGTTTTCGTTTCTTTTCGTTGGTCAAGAAGCGGAACACCGATGTTAAGCATCTTCAAGCTAGCAGGTCCTCGCGAAGTCAAAGTCCTTCTCATGTCCTTGGCACATTATATAATACGAATATTACACCAAAACTGAAAATGTGGACCTAATGGTGGTAACTGATGGAGGTAAAGGAATCACCTGAGTTTATGGGATTAACCCTCTGCGGAGGGAGAAGGTCTGTAAAAAAGAGTATAATAAGAATTTGGAATATAACAATGCACAGATTGACGGCGCCATCGCTAACGCCCTCTCACTTCTTTTAGAGGTACTGCTGTCGAGTTAGAAGCGTATTTTTCAAGAGGATCAATGTTTATGCCTAGAATTGTCAATGAAAAACAGAAAATTAATCATCCTGAATATTGTCCACAATGAGAATAATGCAGCCTCGGTGTTGCCGTAGAGACGACCCCCCCCGGTTTCACACAGTTTAGGATGTGCTTATATCTCAAAAATGTCTTGTGGGGATTAGCGGGGACAAGATCCAAAGATGGACATGATCTGACGCTTTGGAACACAATAGCAGCTCTCCTAATCTCTCCAGTACATGCACACACAACTGAATAGGCATGATGGAAGATGGGAAAAAAAGGGAGGGGGGGGCGCTCTAACCCCGTGACCTTTAAGGCCACTGCAGCAAAGACACGTGGGCAATAAAATCAGCCATCAGTTTGACAGCTTTGGCCCTGCAGATATGAGCTGGACCTTATCTGCGCGCTTTGAAAAAAAAAAAAAAAAAAAAAAGCACATTTCCTTCCCCTTCTGCTCAAAATGTGTTCAAAATCTCGGTCTTTTTATTGGCAGCCGCAAGTCACTCAACGCTAATAATGTTTAGCCAATTTCGTTTATTAATCTGTCTTCAGTCTCATCCGCCAAAAAACGAGGACATTTAATGCGGCCGTCAGTCGGGCCCTTGTTGTTTGCAGCCTGAGCGGCAGCCGGTCGCAGGGGGGGCCTATTATGACGGGAGTTTTCCGCTTTGTCTTTCTTCATTTTACGAGCGATGCACGCCGTTATTCAGGTGCAATGAAACCAGTGTCTATAAAAGAGGTTGATGCCTGCGCGACTGCTGACTTTTGTTGCCCCGCCTTGGCAGCGCTGGCGCCTTGGCACGCGATAGCGGGGGCGAGGGGGGGCGAACCAGCCAGCCAGCCATGCCGGAGCAGGCCGGCCTGTGAAACCTCACCACGTCCAGGCTTTCAATTATGGATCCGCGCCGGGAGCTAGCAGCGCCACAGTCAGCTGGGGCGGCCAACCAAGTCGGTCCCGCCGCTCGCGCCGCCGGAACAGCAGGTTCTGTGCTGATTGGGAGACCCCGCGGCGAGAGGGAGGCGCCGGGCAACGGTGCGCCGCCGCCCCCCCCGCTGCTTCCTCGTGGCATTTAGATAACTCCATCACGCTAATTGGTTTCATGTCGCCGCATCGGCAAGCTGTTGTTCTGACTTTGGCTGATCTCTACGAGGGTATAAATATTTAAGAAGCCTCTTTTTCTTTTTTTTCTTTTTTTTCATCATCGCCACGGCGAGCGAATTCACGCTCTGGCCATTTTGTTTTGTCACGCCGCCCCGGGTGGAGTTAAATTGAGTTAAGCTCCGTATCCAAATGACAAGTGACAAGCGGCGGCGGCGCGTGATGGCCATTGTGTCGGGAGACAGCATGATTGAAAGTGCTAAAAATGACACCAGGTTGACCGGGGCCGTCGACCAGGAAATTGCTTTCCATTTTCCCCTCACGCGGCTCTTGCAAGGCTTTTGGTTGGCTGGGCTCAAACTTGACATCTCCTTCAGCGGCGGCCGTGAATTAGTCAGCAGCGGCCACAGGAAAATGCGGGGGGGTCGATCGTTCCCAGAAACAGAAAGAGCTTTTTTTTTAATTTATTTTATTTTTTTTTTTTCTGACCTTGACAGCTTCCTGCATACGCATATTTCTGATCTCGATAGAGGAGCAGACGCGGCGGTTAAGAGGGGGCGGGACTCTCCGAGCGCCTCACGGTTAGATCGTGACTCGGGGGTGGGGGGGCTGTGATGCGATGACGGAACGGTGACCTCTTTGCGATCGCCGTGCCGGTCGAACGCGTGATCCAGCTGTATCGCGGCTCTGAAAGTTCGCAACGTGCTGCGAAAGTCCTGGTTCTCATGAAATGAACACGGCGCAAGTCGGCTAAAGTAGCATTGGAGGTTTTTTTTATGATTGGCTCCGCCCCTTCCCGAGGTGGGCGGAGGCTATGATGTCGCTCGCCCGATGGTCCTCTGGTTGGCAGCAGCTGCAGCCGGGTGTTTGTCTTCCTCCTATGATGTGGTTTCCTCTTGTTTCCAAAATATTTGAGTTTAGTTTGACATAAATGTCACATTCTCACTCTTTATTAGCTCCTTTTTCCCTTAAACCTCATAGAAGAAGCGCCTGCATACGCCAGCTCTTACTGCAGAGGGCGCCGCTCCAATATCATGCTCTCCCACAGTTCTGCCCCTCGCGTTCCGTCAGTACTGTGTTACCGGTTAATATTTAGGAAAATCCATTTTCGACGTTTACGAATTAACTCAGAATCAACCGTGTTGCATTGAGATGCATCTAAGAATGAATGTTTCCGATTGTGGCGTCCGTTTGGAATTTACGCCGATTTAATTTTCGAATGTCGTGCTAAGCTACCAGTGGCACGCTGCTAGCTAGCGGCTAATGTTTTTGCCAGACTGGCTACCCGCATCTGAACGCGAGCGTTTCGAAGGAGTCTCGTTACTAGACGTCACAATCACTGTCATCGCCACGGGCAACCGGCGACTCTGCTCATTCGCCGCAGCACCAGAACCCGTCGGGTATTTGTATCCGCCTTATCAGGTTCCGTGTGTTTGCTGCGTTGTGTGTGCGGAGCCGTTGCCGTGCAGCTGTTGACCGGCTCGCAGGCAGTGTTTTTTTGTTTTGTTTTTGCTGGACTCTCCGATCCAGTCTCTGATTCTGATCCAGACTGGCCAGTTTTAGTTCTGCCGCAATCCTGCAACGGTTAAACAGAATAATCCAGTATCATCGGGGAGTTTGAGCTCTCCTCACTGACGGCTCAAGGATGACGAGTCTTCAATGGCCTGAGGGTTTTTAATGTATCCTGTATCCACACACACAAACACACTGCGTGGGGTGGGGAGGTGGGGCGGGGGGGGCGTGAGGGCCCGAGAGCTCGTGGTCAGTCATGCCTCCTCCCGCCGCGCCTCCTCGCACACACCCGGTCGTCGCATAAAATGCAGCTTTCATAGTTGCCATGTGCGCGCGACTATGTTACCACGCAACTGGCAGGGACGGAGGGAAGGGGGAGACCTGTATCCATGAGACCGCCGTGTTTCCGAATGCTCCCTATTAACCCGTTTCACACGCTCCCAGCGCTCGGCAGCTCACACCGACCCCACACTTCACCCCCTCCCGCCCGCTCCAGAACTCTGTTTTTTTTTTTGTTCAGAAGCTTCTCATTTGAGCAAAGAGCACAGTCGACCATGAGAAGGCACCCGTGTCGGCCTGTGTTTTTTTTTAAATCCCGGGATGTCACCAGCAGCGCGTGCCCCCGGACGCCCAAGTCTTATGTTCTCACAACGTGTTCTGTCATCAGAGCCGGCGCTTTACGGTCTTAGCAGGAAGAAAATTAGTGGTGTAGAATCTGGCCAAGCGGCATCTGCGGTGTGTGTGTGTGTGTGTGGATCCTGATGGGCGGGGCTGTGGAAGGGCACTGTAATTCAAGAAAAACAGACGACAGACGGGACCGGAGGTGTTATCAACACCTTTGGTCCTTAATGATTTTCCCCAGGTGCGTAAGCAGGGACAAAAGGCGCGCCGAGATGCACGCTCCATCCGACACCCGCCACACGTGCCATTATGTAAGGGCGCTGCGCTGCGCCCGTCGAGGCCTCGCCGGCGACAACGGTGAGGCGGCCGCTTGTGTTCGCGCTGCGCCGCCTAACGTTTTCCCTTACGCTATTGCTGCGAATGCACGCTTTTTTTAAATAAATAAACAAATGTCACATGGCTAAACTCTGCTGCAGTTTTCAAAGCGCCTGTTTTGCACTTTGAGCACGGTTCACCAAAGGGAAAATAAATAATTTTAAAAAAGTATTCACTAACCTGTTGCATTCTGATTACATTTTCCAATAGAAGTAACATCCCGCGTTTTTGATCCCCTGAGAGTAAATCAACAACATCACCTTTTTCACCTGCTTCAACAAAGTGAAAGAAAACGACTTTTATTGTCGCGTTTTATGTTGTATGAAACATTTTTTTTTTATCTCACAAATGCAGCCTTAACCACGTGCCGCAGTTACTGTAGCGCGCTAATAACACCGTGGTTTCTTAGCGCTGGCGGGAAAGCTACACCGAGAGGACGGCCTGTTCACGCCGCGGCGCAAACACCTCAATTTAGCATCGTAGCTTGCCAGTAAAAAAAAAAAAAAAAAAAAATACTTTACCTATGAAAAGGCATAATACTACCTAAATAGTATTAAACCACATTACAAATAAAATGAGAAACCTTGTTTATACATGACATTCGTGTGTGGACGAAACTAGATTTTACTATTACTTGCAATACAGGCTAAACTCAAACTTAACCTTAAGTCATTTTCAGAATAAAGATAAGATGAATCACTACAGAAGAAAACATAAGACATTTTTTGGGGTGTGCTGGGACCTTTTTAGTGCGAATAAAACGTTTGCAAAAGCGCTGATGCGCGTTGGCTGCGTATAAGAATCCAGTTGTGCATTGCCAACTTTGTCATATATTAATCATTTGTGAGATCAGCGGGGGCGAGTGAGCTTTAGTCGTAACACTATGATATACTTGAAAGAGGCGCCAAAGAAAATGACAACAGGACGATCTAAGCGTTGACCCCTGACCTGCGGCCAGCCCTTATTCTCATGCTGACTAGGGGTGTAACGGTTTTGAACCGAACCGCTAAACGGCGGTTCAGAGGAGTTCGGTTTAGTGACTCGTTTTCTCATCTTGAACCGCGGTTTGGTCGCGCATGTCAAAATTACGAGGATCACTTGAACGCAGCATAACCTCTCACATGAGTTGATGGCGGACAAACCTGAACTAGCAGAACCCTCCGGCGGCTCTTCGCCCGTCCGTATGGAGGCATTTTGGATTTCCAGTTGAGACCACAGAGGCTGGTGGTCGTGTTGTTGTCAAGACGCGAGTTATTTGTCGTTTGTGTCCAGCGAAACCGTCTGTGGGAGCGAGGGGGTGACGCCTCAAACATGCTAGCGCGTATGAAGAGACATCACGCCGACAGAGACCTCGCTCAGCCCGGCGCAGCAGCGACGAGCCCATGACAACAGCCAGATCTTCACGAAGCCTTCAAAATGAAACTTGGTCTGAAATCAGAGCGAGCAAAAGCAGTCACCAACGCTGTCGGGGTTTTCATGGCGTTGGACACGCGTCCCTTTTTCTTTCCCTTTTTTTTCACACATCCGAGTGTGTTGCATTGAACCGGCAGAAAAACCCCGCTCGTCCTGCCGGATCTGCGCTCCGAAACGTGGCCCGGAGGTGCAGCACCATCGCGGCTCGGCGTGCTTTTCGCGGGCCCGTCTTACGGCTTGCTCGCAGCGGGCGGGCAGCTTCTCGACCTCTCCAGCAGATCGCCCCTCTTTCCCCTCTTGAGCGCTTTATCCCCCTCTTTCCCCTCCCTTCCACACCCCCCCACCCCCTTGTTTTTTGCTGATTGCAGCCGGCCAAAGCTCGCCGTGCTCGCCGCCTTCGTCTGCTGTCAGTTTATTATTAAAAGTGAAATCTCCTCTCTTGAATTTCAATTGAGAGGCTTCAAAGTGAGCGGCTCAGCAGTTGAGGGTAGAGGTGGGCTGGGGATGGGGAGGGGGTGGAGGGTCGGGGGTGGGGAGGAGGGGGGGTCATCAAACAAGCCATGTGCTTGAGCGTTACCGGCCTCAGAGGACTCTCGAGGCCTGCCCCCATGTTCTGTCTGAAACAAACCCGAGCGTTTCTCCGGCCTCTCTTCTTCATTGACTCTCCTGCCAATTTCACAGCAGGCGATCCGAGCCCGCGGCACTCTGAGAACACGTTCTCCCGCGGAGCCAAAATGGACCCACCGATTCAGCGCTCCGTCAACAGTACCTCCGACGCCCTGCCGCGCTGTCTCTGGCAGCACCCGGTCCCCCTAAGTGTTCTGGTGAAGAGCCGTGATTTATAGATGATAGACGGGGGTTAGGCGGGGCGTCGACGGACGGCGCGACACCGGGAGAGCGGTTTGGGTTCAGACCCGGGCAACTTTACTTAAAAGTAAATGCACCACCACAGAAGGGCGTCCGACACACGGGCTGCTGCGTACGTGGAGAAATCTCAACTATAGAAAAATAGCAAATGCATTTACAAAGCGTCCTTGTTCCGCGGGTTTAGGGTGCCCAAGTATCCACCGGTTTCTGCTTAAATTTAAAAGCCTTACGGCAGAAGGAACCGAAAAGAGTTGTGAGCATCTGTTTGTTGCCCTTGGAGGGGCACGGTAGCGCCACCCCGAGGCGGTTTCCGGAGGAATTCACACGAAAGGACATGGTCGGGTTGACTAATGACGCATTTAGCTTTCTGGACCAGCCGCTTCCCTCCAGGCGCGCTCAAGTCTGGCGGCTGAACTCCGATGATCTCGGCGCGGACGTTCGGCGTGCGGCAGCGTTGTTAAAGCTGTTTCTGAACTTCACAGCCAGACATAGAGAACGTGTTCAAAGACTCCCCATGGAAGAATGATAGAAGTTGCTTGAAATATGCTCAGACACATCAAAGGGGTTCGGCCTCTGCATCGCGTGGCTTCTTTCACAACCAGCTCCGACTCCAGAACTTTAATCAAACTGGAGGCTGGAATCAGCTGTGGTCCCCAAGCGCTCAACCCTTTTCAGCGTGAATGATGCAGGTTTATGGACCGAAAGCGCTCCCTCTGAAATCGATAACTGGTCGCTGCGCCCGAGCTCTCTTTGAATTCACCGGAGCCTGGTCCTTCAGACGCCGCCGACGTCCTTGACATGCGGGTCATTATGTTCCGCGAGCAGGAGCGGGGAGCGCGGCAGATGGCCCAGAGCGGACGCTCATCTGCATACGCGCGCGCCCGCGCCGAGCTAGCGAGCATGGAGGGGTCTGCTTGTGTCACGGTGGCAGCCGGCCTCGCGGCGCGGCAGCCGGCCTCCTCTGACAAGCCCGTTTCATTTTCACGGCATTTTAGCGCAAACAAAAATTTCTGCCAAGAAAATTAGGCAGATTTTTTTTTTTTTTTTTTTTTAAGTTGATGAGGTCAAAATTGCTAATCCTTTTCCTCTTCTTATTTTCCTTAATTTCAAAACAAACCCGCCCCCCCACCGACCCGCGTAACAGCCAGCCATCTTCTGACAAACTGTCGGAAGGTCATAAATCTCAATATATAGCAATACACACCAAGACGTCAGAACCACTGCATGTTTACCACAGAATATAATGCTGTTGAACTGTCCCGGGTTAGAGGTGTCCCTAATATTTTGGTCAGACCTATCATATGGATTAATGAGACCAAAATATTAGGGACACCTCTCAGCACTGTCCTTAATAATGTCCCTAATAAAGAAAAGAAGTCACTAATGACAAGTGAGCAACATTTACTTGATTGTTTTTGGTAGTTACTGATAGTATGTACTTGACTAGCATAAATGCATGGGAGCACTGGGTTATACTGAGAGGTGTCCCTAATTTTTTGCCACCCTAATGCATATGGGTGGGATGGCCAAAATATTAGGGACACCTCTCAGCGTAACCCAGCACAGTTCACCAGCGTCACAGATTACAGTCCCAATAACGATCATTCAAACATGTCAACACCTCTCTCACACATATTCAGTAAAAATTCAACATAAAACTCCTCCTGAAGGTGAATTGATTGCAGGGCTGTTGCATTATATTCTATGGTGAACATGCAGTGGTGGCTAATCGCTGTATGTGATGGCAATATCCAAAATTATTGCAAAATATCCTAAAGTATCTTGGGAGTATTGCAGCGCTGTCATATGGTAATGGACGCGTCATGGCTTCTTTGGCGATTCCCTCGCTGAGCATCTAAAGAGGAGCAGACTGCTGCATTTTTTTTATACATTTATTATTTTTTTTGCTAACTAGCTATGATGCCGATGCTCCAGCTGCCTTGTGTGAAGCCGTCCTTGCAGTTCCCTTTTGCAGCTATAATAAACACGATTATTTACATAAGTGAGTCAATCCAGAGGCTGCGTGACCTTGGGACTAACGCCCGCCTCTTCCCGTGTCCCTTCCCTCTCCCGTCATCACTAGATGGTGGTTCTGATGGACCCCATGGAGGACCCAGACGACATCCTGCGTGCCAATCGCTCCAGGGAGAAGACCTACTTGTTCGACGTGGCGTTCGACTACTCCGCCAGTCAGGCTAGTTCTGATACTGACGCCTGTGCGGACGCGGTGGAACATCTCTGCTCCTACGACAGGAGTTTGCTCACGACTTGTTTCCTTTTTTTCCCCCCCTTGCAGGATGAGGTGTACCGAGCTACAACCAGAGGGCTGATTGAGGGCCTGATATCAGGCTACAACGCCACCGTGTTTGCCTACGGACCCACAGGTTTGTTTTTAGAAGCGCGCGTGGCCGCGTTACCTTCGCTGCTCCCGATCTCTCAGCTCAGCCCCGGTCTGACTCAGCTCGTCAGGAGAGGACTTCTAATTAGCTTTTTTTTTTTTTTTTTTTTTGTTCATTTTAGCGCAGGTCTGATGAAAATATGAGTCACCTTAGGGAAAGATCTCCAAATGGGGAGCGGAGCGCCCTGTGACCCATCCGTCTCCCCGTCCGGTGACGCCTTTTTCCTCCAAATGTGCGGAAGCAACATCATGAACGTTCCCATTTCCACATTTACTGACCCCGAAATACTAAAACAAAAAAACAGAAAAAAAACAAACAATAAAAAAAACAGCTGCATCTGGAGAGGATGCTGATGAGGGCAGCGAGAAAGAATTGAACCATAAAATCGCCGGCCATAAAACACATAGCTGAAAGAGGCCGGGAGGCTGCGGTGACGTCGCGCGGGCGCGTTGAGCCCTTTCGCGTCACACTCTGACATTTCATTAATTGCCGCCAACGTTTTCCCCTGACCCCCCGACCCCTGAGACGCGCTCCATCCCTCTCTATCGCTTTCACCTGCTGCCCTCCTCAACGCGCATCGACCTCCTGCCGCCGCGTCTTCAAAAACAGCAAAGGGCGAAACCGCCGAGCGGTGAATATGGACGGCAGCGTCCTAAAAAAAAAAAAAAAAAAAAAACAACAGGGGGGGGGGGGGGGGGGAGGGGCTGGGGG
>CAAKHG010048290.1:0-10232 GCA_901007715.1 Dactylopterus volitans
ACCGCTGCCCCCCCCCCCCCATCGTTGCCCTCTCATATGACTTTTGGCTTCCGTACAATACAATTTTAATACGTGTGAAGGCGAGCCAGCTTCTTTCAAAGCAAAATTCGTTTCCCCCCCCCTAAACCAATGTTTTTTTTTGTTGTTTTTTTTTGGTCAAAACTTGTCGTCTAGTACACACTCAAGAACATAAGTAACCTTGTTGTATTTCAAGCACTGATGTCCAAATTAAAGCAGGTTCAAAGCCCCGAAGCTTTTGTCTGCGAGTAAGAAAAAAAAATGCTTTCTAACAAAACTGTAAACTTTCTGCACTGGCTTTTTTTTTTTTTTTTTTAACCTGTCAGGATGACGTCCTACAGACCCCTTATGAAGTGTTGCTGAAACCACCAGCCCGAGGTCAGAAAATAATAATAAAAAAAGAAAACGAATGAATGGTACATCCATGTCGCGGTGTGGTCACAAAGCCTGAGAGTTGTGACAGCAAACGTCCCGCCTTTGTTCGCCAAACGCCGCCATGCCGCGCGTGCGCGAGGACACCTGACGGCCGACGTTCCTGCCCACTCTTCGCTCCCCTCCCACCCGCCCGCCCGCCCCCCCCAGCCCCGCTTCTACATCACTCATATTTCCAGCGTTTAAAAAAAAAAAACCAAAAAAAAAACAACAAAAAACCCAAGACAAACAGGAGACTAACTCATTCCCGAGCTGGTGGAGTGGAATCCTTGACGAGCGAGAGAACGTCCAGGCTGACAGAGTCTCTGTTCTCCTCTGCAGAGATTTTCGCCGAAGCGCTTCCTCGACAGCTTCCTTCCTCTTGTCCCGCAGGTGGGCTTCTTCTGCCCCCGCCCCCGCTCCTCGCCCTCGCTGGAGACACAGCTGGTCGGATTTTGTGACCCGGACGTGGGGCTCGGTGTGGGTGGAGAGGGACATCGGGGGTTTGGGGGCGTGATCCGACTCGGTGAAGACCCCCTCACTCTGTGGAGAAGAGGTCTCCGGCCGAGGGCAGCGGGGCCAGACCCCCGGTCACGTTGGGTAGGAGGGAGAGGTCGGGGAGGCTCTGGATGTGGGACTTGAGCTCCTTCCTCACCTGGGTCACTCTCGCCAGTTTCTGCTTGTATTCCTGCAGAGGACAACCAAGTTGGGAGGGGGGGGGGCAATCGTGAGAACACGCTGAAAGACCTACGCTAATCAGCTGACATTAAACGCCTCGACGTTGAGGACAAACAAAAGAGAACAAGGACAGAATTGCTGCGTGCATGCGTGTGTGTACGTGTGTGTACGTGTGTGTGAATGCCAACGTGCCTCCAGCTTCTTCTCCCTCTCCATGAGCGCCTCCTTCTGGCTGGTGATGTACTCGGTCAGCATGCGCGCCAGCTGCCGGCGGTCCTCCAGCTCCGCCGCCAGCCGCCCGTTGTACTCGGCCAGCAGCAGACAGGCCTCGTCCACCGTCTTGGACAGCTTGTCGGCGGCCTCCTTGTCTAGGTTTGCAGGGGCAGAGGGCGACACCTCAGCATCTCGCCTTTCTTTCGCGACATCTTCTACTGGATTGCTCAGCATTTATGGAGCTACAACACTGACTGCCGTTACTGCACATTCACTCTGACATACGTACACACGGCGATAATACTTTAATTGGCCTCCACTGCTCATCTCATTTGACTTTATTTGTGTTTGCTTTTGTTTTACTACTTCAACCAAAACCCATGCTACTCATGTTGCTGCAGCATTTTCCATCTCATTTGACATATTTCTAAATCACACGTAAGGCATTTCCCCCAAAATTAATTTAAAAAAATAACGTCAATTTGGACTCAAAGACAACTTGATTAGATTTTGGTGGCCAAAGGTCAAGGTCACTATGACATCATAAAAACAGTTCTGCCCCCAACTTTCTATATCATCTGCTGC
This sequence comes from Dactylopterus volitans, assembly GCA_901007715.1. NCBI lineage: Eukaryota > Metazoa > Chordata > Actinopteri > Syngnathiformes > Dactylopteridae > Dactylopterus > Dactylopterus volitans. The sequence goes on from CAAKHG010048290.1 coordinate 1,906, forward strand.
TTATGACAAACATTCACAAAAATGTCTAAAATGATGAGATGGTACCTTAAATATATATATATATATATATATATATAGTGGCAATAAATGTATAGAAACATTGTAAAAGGCTAAAAGAAAGGACCTTAAAAAAAAAAAAAAAAGCTAAACACTTTTGCAAAGTGAGAATGGGTTGTCTTTCGGGACGAGGACTCGACGACGACGTGACGTGCACCCATATCGATGCAGAGTGAAATATTCCACCAACAGTCATTTCTGAAGAAGCCGAGCCGTCAGATCTTACCAGTGATCTTCTCCAGCAGGGAGACGTCCTGGACCTCCTGAGGCAGCGAAGCGATCTTCTGACGAACAGCCGCGTCCCCCGAGGCGGCGTTCTCCAGGTCCTGCAGGGCCTTCACCAGTTCCTCCGTCTGGCAGTGGTAGAACGCAGGCGACCAGCAAGAGAAAAACGAGAAGGGGGAGCGGGAAGAAGAGAGGAGAATCAGCGGCCTGCAGCTGCGTAGTCCTGCGCCAAGTCGCAGTTTCTATCCAATTCTGCCTATAAAATGTATTGAACACTTTAAATAAATTGTATTAAATGTATTAAGAGCAGTAAATGTGACCACCAAACTATAAACGGTTCATCCTTGAGCCTGAAATGACACTTTTTTTTCTACCAAATTTTAGGTAATTCCCTCCAGGCGTTCCTGAAATCTCACCTTCACAAAAAAATGATACAGTTGCAGCAAAGTTGACCTTTAACTTTTTGGATGCCAAATGCGTTTTTTGTGAAATATTGACACAATGAGCGTCTGATAAAGAGAGCGACGGCTTTGTGAGGCCACAGTGGCTTTGACTTTTGACCACCAGGATCGAATCAAGTCACCACTGAGCCAACTGACATTCGTGGCCAAATTGGAACACGCAATGAATCGCAGGAATATTCCAAGAATGGGGACAGTCCTCAGAAGTGTTGACGTTTGACCTTTTCTGTGCAAAATGTCCCGACTTTCCCTGCAGGCATTCCAGAGGTGTCACACTCACAGGAGCGGAGCATACGTACAGCAGGTGAGGACGGACATCCCGAGAACACAATGCAACCCGACACCCACAGCAGGAGGCGCGAGCGGCAAGCGGCACGACGGCCGACTAAGCCCGGGACGTGTCGGCGCCTTACCAGCTGGGTTGCGGTGATGTCCGGGTTGTGCGGGGAGATGTGGCTTCTGTAGTCGTCATCCTCGTCGTCTTCATCCTCCTGGATCTTCTGGTAGCTCCGTTTGATGGGCTTCTTCTCTTCTGCCGATTCAACGTTTAAGATCAGACGGGTTGAAAACGAAAAAAAGTCAGTTCTGCATGTCACATGATGGGTGAGGAAAAAGCATTGAACACTAAACTCTTCACAATTGTTTGCCTCCTTGTTTAAAAAAAGGAAACGGGGAAAAGAAAGTGAAAATATGGTCAAAAAAAAAAGACAAGTGGGTCACCACTCAGATATTTTTAAAAATCAAATAATTAAGAAACAGTTCACCTGACACAGACTCGTTTGAAGCCAGCAGCACTAAAGGCTTTTTCCTCTCTCCGTTACTGCTGTGTGCACCAGCTACTCTACAATAACCTGCATCTGTTCTTTTATATCATGTATAAATACACAACCCTGTTTCCAAAAAAGTAGGGGCGATATGTAAACACTGTGTTACCCGTGACGGTAACACGGACGCTGGCGCTTGGACTGACAACAAGCTGACAACAAGCTGGTTTGGATTGGTTTTCAGCCTTGTCCCTCACACAGAGATTTCTTCATGTTCCCTAATTATTTTAATGATATTATGTACTGCAGACCATTAAATCCCATCAAATCTTTGCAGTTTTACTTTGAGAAACGTTGGTCTTAAACTGCTGCATTATTTGCCAGCATTCTTTCACACACAGAGAGTGATGAAGCCTCCTGATCTTTACTTCAGAAAGACCTGCACGCTCTTTTCACACCCCATCAAGTCATTAGATGTTCAACCAGGTCTTTTCTTTTAGCCTTTTACAATGTTTCTATACTTTTATTGCCACTATCCCAACTTTTTCTTTACGTGTTTTGCAGATCATCACATTCTATTCACAATTTTTTTTTTTTTTTGGAAACGGGGTTGCAGTTAACACATTACAGATTATGGAAGGGTGATGGAACCTGAAGGTCTGGGGCTGTTGGAGTCTTCAATGGCCAGTTTGAGTTGCTGAATGAAGTCGCCTCTGTAGAGGCTCCTCTCCTTCCAGATGTTGAGAAGTCTCTCCATGTGCTTTTTACAGCTCTCGTCTGCCTCGCTGCAGAGAAGAGACCAGCGGGGTTGGGCACGGGGTGAAGACACGGAAAACGCGTTTGGTCTTTTCACGCTACTTTGGAAACCACACAGCGGTCACGTCGCGCCTACCTGGCGACATGAGAGCAGGCATCCACGAGGACCGACTCAAAGTCTTTGGTGAACTCGGGTCCTTTCTTCTTGCTGTTCTGGATGACGTCATTGGCCAAATAGAGGAACGTCAGCTTTCTGTTGCTCTTGGCTGCGGGACATATAAAAACGGCTCGCTTTGAGATCGCAATATTACACGGTGTAGAAAGGACGCTCCTCTCTTACAGCGAGGCATTTTACGTTATTTAGCAATGAGGAGTAATTTACCTTTACCTTCCTTTTCCAGCTGTTACCACAGTAACTTGAGAACATCATAGCTGATAGACAGGTTTTTTTTTACACTTTATAGTGTTCTTTACTTAAAAAAAAAGCAATGGCCTTTCTTGCTGCGCTGCATTTGTGGGCCCGCCTGGCTTATGGATTATCAAACACCCTCAAATTATTATCCAAAAGAAACAAAAAAAGGTCTATTCTGAGTGAAAGGATGACGCGCTCCATTCTGCGCTGCCGTCTGCCTCCTGGCTTTCACCCCCATGACGGCCAAATGTCAGAATAAAACAGTGAATCTAAAAATAAGCCTGCTGCTTCATTCTGACTGACACCGTGAATTTGACACTGCGTCGCGCGTTCGACAGCCACTATTCATTTTTCCCCCCCTCCCTGCACCTTGAGGATAACATTGCGCCACGATAACGCGCTGTCCGGATGCCTTTCATTATCTGCATTATGAGCACACCGCCCACACGCCTTAGCAATGTCAATATTCCATCCTATTTTGGGTCGTGGCACAGTTTTCTTTCACCCTTTTTTGAGACGTTTCACACAAAAAAAATTAGCGCTCATACGATCTATATAAAACCTTTTTGGTTTGAGTTATGAGTGAGTCAGTTTAGCTTTGACTGCGCGACAAATGGAGCCCACACTAATGTGCAGGTTTAATTCCTCAGGAATCGATCTACTTTGCCGTTTTGTAGCTGTTACTTCTTGCCCTCTAATAAAAAACCATGACGTTCGTTAGTGCATGTTTGGTTGACTGTTTACCGTCTAAACACGCTACCGGAGGTCTAAACACCACCAGGTGAAACTGTTAACTTCGCGCAACTGCCTCAAGACACCTACAATCGTGCATTTGAGAGGTTCTTTTTTCCCCCTCTCCTGTTGTAACGAACCAAGACTTGTGTGTGTCCCCTTATCTCAACTGATGGTCAGGCCAAATCAAGTTTAAAAAAAAGAAAGAAAGGAAAAATCAGACCTCCCCGTCCCATCTGTTACAAAGTAATAGCTCCACTTTTCGCCCTAATCTTCAGCAGACAGGCTGAGATCTCTGCACCGACTGTGTGACCCAATTTCCTCGGTTCCGACACACACACACACACACACACACACACACACACACACACACACACACACACACACAGAGAGAGAGAGGCAATGACGGGCCGGGCTCACCTTTCTTCAGCTCTCGGTGCCAGACTTTGACGATGGGGCCCGAGTGCTTGCGGTGGTGGATGATCCACAGCGACAGGGTCTGCACGCTCTGCTGCGAGCTGCTCAGCTCCGACAGCTTCTTCTCCAGGGCAGACTCGGAGAAAGACGACATGTCGACGCGCGCGCGTGTGTGTGTGCGTGCGTGTGTGTGTGCGTGCGTTGGCCTCCCGGTGACCCACACCCCCCCCACACACACCCCACCGCTGACCACCAGGACCCGGTCCGAAGCCGCCGAGTTCCGCGCTAGTCCGGAGGAACTCGCACCGTCATCAAAAGTGAAGTTTGAATCGACGCCGCATACGTGCAGCGCCGCAGGCTGCGCGCTGCCTCGCCGGGACCGCGCCGCTTCCCAGCGTCGCGTCAACTATCAGCCGGCCCCGCGCAGCTCCTGCACGAACCCGGACGAGTGTGTGCTGGGTTTGGGGGTGGGGGAGTGGGGCCGTTTGTCCGCCGCCGTTTCCTCGCCGCGCAAAGAGTTTGTTTACAGCCGTGGCTAACGCTAGCCAACGAAGCTAAACAGCCATCTGCGGACCAGCGCGGGCAACCAGCTGGCCTGCCTGCGTTTAAGCGGCCAAGCCTCGCTAACGACGGAGCTGGGGACGCGGTCGCGATGCAGGCGGGTTGAGCAAAAATTGTTTAAGAGTTGCGGAGGATACTCACGGTGCCCCCCTCTTTTCGCTTGCCTAACTACTCAAGAAGAATTTTTTTTCGAAAAAAAAAATGGCACCTTGCCCTTTCACCTCGAAATGCGCGGCGCACGGTAGTGACGTCATCGGGTCCAGGCCGCGCAGCAGCGGCCCCTCCCCCCTCCCCACCTCCCCACAGGTCCACCCACGTGCAGTGGCCATGCGTCCCCGCGCATGCGCGTCTGTTTTCATAGAATGTATCTGAGAGATGAGAGTTGATTTGTCTCAATGGTCTTTTTTTTTTAACCCCCCCGCGCCTTACTGAGGACATATTTTGATTTTTTCATTTTTGTTCCTTCACTCATTTTGGCTATCTCGATGCATGTGGCTTCTATATTAAGTACATAATACGCTGTGTAGTTAAAAGTTTTCCTTGGAGATTGATAAGGCAAAAATGTCCTCATTGAAACCCACTGTAACTATAATTTTTGAGCGTAAAATCATACTCTTCTCTCTTGGCTATCATCATTCGACTGTAATATGTAGTTTTTACTGTTTCCAGCCATATTTCTTTTTATTTAGGGCTTTTTAAAAATTTCCTGATGCAAATGATGCTACATCACGCACATTCAAATGATTCATTTGTAGCTGTATTATGGGACCAAAAACCCAATGTTTGTAGATGTAAGTCACAAAGTAACGTGTGTGTGTGTGTGTGTGTGTGTGTGTGTGTGTGTGTGTGTGTGTGTGCATGAGGTAAATAAATAATAAATAATCAATAAATAATTGCTTTCTGGACTGTAGCTGGACTCACACATCGACATACCCACATACACTACATACAAATACACACAAATACATGCTCTGGCTGTTTTGTTTTGTTTTTTCTTTAAAATCAGACACTATATCACATGATAGCTCAATTAAATCTATGTTGCTGTTATTTATTGATATATCCCAGGCTGTGCTAATCCAAAAAAAAAAGTTCTCTTCTGGCACTTAGTGTATGGAAAACATTTTATTTTGAAAAAACAGTCGTTCTAGAAACAAGCTTGCAAATGAAGGGTTAAAATTCTGAAACTGAATGTACATTTAGTGTTTATGAGCAGGACACAAAGACATATCTATGAGCAGGACATATTAAATATTATACATATATATTAATTTTTCCATCTGACTTTTATTCATTCATTCATTCATTCATTCATTCATTCAAGTGACTTCCGCTTATTCCGGCTATTCCGGGTTGCGGTCGTGCTGGAGCCGATCCCAGCTGGCAATGGGCGAACGCCGGGGTACACCCTGGATGAGATGCCAGCTCATCGCAGGGCCACATGAAAGACATACAACCACTCACACTCACACACACACACACCTACGGGCAATTTAGAGAAGCCAGTTAACCTCAGCATGCTTTTGGAGGTGAGAGGAAGCCGGAGTACCCGGAGAGAACCCACGCAGACAATAATTCTTTTTGTTGTCTGTGTTTTTGTTTTTTGACACAAAAAAAGTGACATTATGGGAAGGAAAAAATAAAAGTGTATGATGTTGTCATGGCATTTTTTACATGTGGAGGTTTTTTTTTTTTTGTCCCTCAGGCACTCAGATTTTTTTTTTTAAAAGGGCACCAGGATTAAGGCTGTAATTTGTGGGGCCGTTGAATTGCACTTTGTTGCACTGAAAAGAGTTCTTACTCGTTTGTCAAAATTAATTCATGGAAATGGGGTGTTCAAAATATTAGGAACAGCTCTCTTTGTGTGTTTACAGACACAGACAGACATTATGTGTTGTTGTGCACTATATTGCTATATTTGGATGTTTTGTTAACCATTCGACTGTTATATGTCACTCTTCTAATCTTATGGCAGTTTCTACAATGTAACTCTCATTTACCTGTCTGTTATATATATATATATATATATACTTGAAACAGCTGAAAAAGAATTTAGAATACTGTGAAAGACAAAGAAAGCAGTAATTGGTAAATTGTGTGGAGATTATGTTTAATCAAAATGATCATAAAGGCTATTGACAAATTTTTCTTTTTTTCCTGGTGAAAAAAGGAAAAGGTTTGCTGAATGCAAATATTTTCACTCAAATCTCTGTGTTTGTACAAACATAAACATTTACATGTGCATTTGCCTCCATAATTCTGCGGTGGACAAAATGCACAATATTCCAGTCAAAACAAGGAGTTTTGGTCGCGGGCGCGGGCGCGAGGCAAATAGTTTCTCAGTGAAAACAGACCTGTTGACATAAATGAGCCTCAAATATCAACCAGAATGCAAACACAGCCACACCTGCGCCTGCCTCGTTTAATGTATGCACTCAAAACTCTGGCACATCTTAAAAACATTAATTAAAATACATTTTGCTCCTGAACAAAATAGAAAACCCAAGCATCAATCTGTCTAACACTGCTGAGCTCACCTGCTTTCTCAGTGCAATGGAAGGTGAAGATGTCCAGTGGAGCATGGTTAGATAACATAACCACAGAATTTAATCCTCAGGTGACCTTCCAGACAAACTATTTGTTACTTAAAACCATAAACGGTGACTTGAATTAGAATTTCTGATAAAAGGCACATTTTAAATTCTAAAACACTCATGAAAGCACCTCTTCGCCACTGGAGCTGCGCCGAGCCGCAAACTGCTCTACAGTTGCGTGCCACCTGTCAGTGATTAATGGAAAAAAAAAAAAAAACCACCGGTCTCCTCTGCCGCGGCTTCTTGCGTTTGTGTAATTAATCGCAGCGGAGGTGAAACCATACAGTCCCGTACGCAAATCCAAATGCAAATGCGCTCCACTCACCTGAGAACCCCCGGAGGGAGATGCAAAAGTGATCCTCCCCTCCTCCCCTTCTAAAATGCACGCTGGCAAAACTCCTGACCTACAACCTTTGCACGCAGCCCGCTGGGGGTAAACGGACATGACCGGTGCCGCGTTCCTGTTCTTGGGCCTGCTGATGCTGCAGGGGGTCTATGGGGAGCTGGACTACGTCTCCCGGGGAGACGGGCTGCACCTGCAGGGTGACTTCTCCATCGCCGGGCTCTTTCCTCTCCACCACAAGGCCGGATCGAGTGCCGGTGTTCCTGCGGTGGGCCTGTGCAATGAGTGAGTTTGGCCTTTTCAGTCATAGCACATGCACATCACAGACTTTTTATTGTCCATAAATGGTATGTGTCAAAGGGTTGATAGGTGTTATATGTCACATTTTCATGTAAAATGCAATGCAGGGGTTTTTTATTAGGATTGTGCTTTACTTACACCGTCCCGTTGGCAGTTTTAATGCTTTTTCCTTTTTCTTTTTTAAAGAGGCAAACAAAACAAACATGGCTTTCACCTCATGCAAGCCATGAGGTTCGCCGTGGAGGAAATCAACAACGGCACCGGCCGGCAGTCGCTGTTACCGGGAGTCACGCTGGGCTACAAGCTGTACGACATCTGCTCCATACCGGCCGGAATCCTGGCAACGCTGGACATACTGGAGGAGCACCACAGCAACTTCACACCCGGGGCACGGCAAGACCCGGACCTGGACCCCGGCTACAGTCAAGGAGCAGTGGCTGTGATTGGACCAGACAGCAGCAGCAAATCCTTCACTCCTGCTGCTCTTCTGGGGGCCTACCTCATCCCACAGGTAAGTTACTGGTGGTGAGTTTCGACGGCTCCAGGAATGTGATCACTGGCACATGTCAATCATACTGAAAAAACCCTACTAAGTATACTAATTTATTGCAAAAGTAGGTCATTAAGATACTATTACTAGAAGACACAATCACCTAGTGACATTTTGGTCTTCATTTTGTGCATTTTTATTCTGAGAAACATTAA
>CAAKHG010048301.1:0-10334 GCA_901007715.1 Dactylopterus volitans
GCGACGAAGAGGAATCCCAGGACATCGTCAACCAGGTTCTGGACGAGATCGGCATCGAGATCTCAGGAAAGGTAAGAAGTTCCAGACCAGGGAGCCAACGAGAGACCTTCACCCCCTCCTCTCCCCCCCCTCCCCCCAAACGGTCCCATTCAGCTTTCCAGCTTCGTAAAAACCACACGCCACCTCGGTGATGCGTCCTGCCGGAAAACACCAAAGGCAATTAGTGTTTGATTAAATCTCCTAATTAGCAAAAAAAAAAGTAAGATAGTTTTTTGTTTTTTTTGTTTTTTCTGTGATCCTTCTCTGCAATGATTACAACAGTAACTGGTGCTGGAGGAGCAGCATCAAGTGAGCGATGAGCCGCCCTCATCGTGGCCGTAGGTGGTCTGCTTAAGTGCAGCCAGCTGCCACACGGAGGGGGCAGAGGGATGGGCGGGCGGCGGCGGCTCGCCGTCAGCTTGCCGTCAGCCCTTCCAGTCTCCGCGTAACAGCCAGGCCGCCCATCTGCCGTGCGCAGGGCTCCCCCTGGGGGCCTCCACGAGCCATTACCGCTCACAAACCAACACGCAAACCCACAAATTACCCACAATAAGCAAACCCACAGCCGGAGACAGCGAGCGGGCTGTTTCATTTAAAAAAAAAAAAAAAAAAGAAAGAAAGTTTTTTTAGCGAACGGCGTCTAAGTGTTATCTACTCAAACACAATTAAAAAAAAAAAAAGATGGAGCAAATAATTCTCTGAGCCGCCGTCGTAACGATGCGGCGCGGCGAAGGCGTTCCCAACGACGCCCGAAGCCGAGCGCTCTTAACGACGGCAGTCCGGGAGGGGGGGCGAGCAAATAAAGCAGCCATATGTTGTTTTTTTTTTGTTTCTTTTTTTCTGTCCTCCGGCTGAGATGTGCGCGAGGGAAGAGGCAAACCGCGCCGCCATCTTCCAGACGGTCGCGCCGCTTGTTTAATATCCTTTTTAGATCCAATAAAGATCCGGCTTCACGTGCAGGCGTTTAACCGCTAATATACTCTCGGAGGAGGTGGGGGGGGATGGAAGTTTACATCACGATCCCAAAGAAACGAGCGATTCCTGACGAGTTGAGCAGCGATCATGAGAGTAAAGTTTTCCCACGTAATTCGCCAGAAAACGCTGCCATAAATCTGCTCGGTTTTGTTTTGTTTGTTGTTGTTGTATCAAGCTGTGTGTGTGTGTGCATGTGTGTGTGTGTTTTAATTGCCCGCGCTCGCTAATGTGTGTCTCCAGATGGTGAAAGCTCCAGCTGCAGGGAGGAGCGTCCCCGGCGCCGCCGCCGCCTCCTCCTCCAAGCAGGCCACCATCTCCGACGACGAGATCGAGAGGCAGCTGCGAGCTCTCGGGGTCGACTAGCAGGCTCCGCCCACCTCGGCCTCCACGGCAGGAGCCGCCGCCAAACATTAACACCCCCCCATTACAGAGAGTCGCGGGGTTTCAGGCGCACACACACACGCACACACACGCACACACACACTCAGAGGCAGGCAGGCGCTCACACACACCCACGGCCCCTCGGACGTCCTCCAGCAGGCTGCCTTTTCACACTATGAGGTCAGAACTGGTCTATTTATGCTAAACTAATATTAATTGCGAAGGTGGCGAACTGCGGCCGCCCTCCGCCACGCGTGTGTGTCTTTTATAAGGGCTACGGGATGTGTGTGTGCGTGTGCGTGTGCGTGTGCGTGTGTGTGTGTGTGTGTGTGTGTGTGTGTGTGTGTGTGTGTGTGTGTACACACTCACCTTGGGGAGTAGCTTTTTTTTATCAAAATCTGAGTTAACACTAGTTAGACGAATTTCTTACAAAACGTTTCCCCTTTGACCCGTGAGTATATTTGTGCTGCATTTTGATGGCCTCTGTCACCGGAATGCATCCCAGATAAGGCGCCTTCCCGCCGTCGCCTTGGCGACGCGCCCGCACAGACAAGCGCGGACGAGGCGCGAGGCCTCGGATTTAATAAGGCTTCGGCCTGGCTGAAGGCTGCGCAAAGCTAATCAAACGCAAACATGTACGGACGGAAAATCAAAGCATAATCAATGAGGTTCTTGACCGGATGGTCGAATCGGGGGGCTTCCCGCTTCTTGCCCAAGTCTGCCGTGCGTCCCGTGGCGAGGGGCGGGGCTTGCACCGCGATTGTGGGGCGGCGCCGGTCCCGCGGTCCCTCTTCTCTCTTCTCAGCTGCTGTGCAGTTATTGTCGTTAATGTCCCGGCTGCCTCGCTCGCAAAACACAAACACACTAAAGGCTCCCGACGCGGTGGGAGACGGAGGCGGTCGCCACGACGACACTGTGATCCCACCCCTACCCCGCCCCCCCCCCAGAGCCGAGGCCGACCCTCCTGTCCGCTGGCTTTATTTAAGCGCCACGAGGGCGACAAATGTCATGCGCTCATATTAATTTAGTCTCTCCGTTTCCATATCCCGTTGCCAAACTAGATTGAAGTTGTCATCATTTTGTCATCATATAAAACTTTTTTTTTTTTTTGAACCAGTCTCTTCCTCAAGCCCGCGAGAAGAAAATAATGCTTTATCGGGTTTTGACGATTCCTGAGCGCAGTCGGAATGTTTCCACACTTTTCAAGTGTGCGCATACTCGTTTGTTTGTTTCCATGGTCATTGTACAGTGGCTGTGTAAAGGGGATTTTATAAGTAATAAAGTTTCTTCAGGTACAATTTGATCAGCGTCCGTGTGTGTGTGTGTGTGTGTGTGTTTCGCTTTTAAAGGACCATGCCGCAAACTCCTGAACTGATTCCAGGATCAGGAATTCTTGGAACATCCTTCATTATTTACACCTTTCGCTTTTGTCTCGCTTGTCTCATACTTTTTTAAAAACTCCACCATAAAAATGGACCGCAATTCCAACAGGTAAGAACGCGGAACATTTTCCCAACGTGTTTTATATTAGTTTCAACAGGTTAAAATGTTCCGTACCAGCCACTATTGAAGTGTCACTGAGGGACTCTTAATGAGTTAAAGTCAAGCGTGAAACCGTCTGAGGAACCTTCCGGAACATTTAAAGGGCCGGCGACACGCCGACGTCACACAGTGGGCTCTTATTGGCTAAAGTGGCTTATAAAGATGGACGCAAGGGGCCAAGATGCTCCTTTTGTTTTTTTTCACTTTTTGTTCCTTTAGCTGTGTATTTGTTAAATGTGAATTTGCATATTCAGGGTTCATAAAAACTCAAAAAGACCCCCGCCCCCTCCACCACCACCACCGGCGCACACAGACACCACAATCTTAATTAGCTGCATTCCCTAACCCAGGGACACTCCTGTGGCTGTTTTTTGAATTGCAGATGCTGATTATCAATGTGTGATGGCTAACGGCAAAAAAAAAAACAGGTCTGGACCGGGCTCCCAGCATTTCCTTTATTGTTTGTCAGAAATGAATTAAACAGACTGAACATTCGACTGAAAGGTTTTGCGCAAACCTGCTAGATGTCGTACACGTCTTTGGCTTATTCATGATAAGATGCAAATATATTTCTGTTTCAGGTGAAGGCACTTCCAATGTGGTCAGTGTAACGTCATACACCAAACAGCCAAAACATTACGACCACCGCGTGTTCACCATCGAATATAACACAACAGCCCGGCAATCAGTTCTCCTTCCAGGAGGAGTTTTATGTTGGATTTTGATTGGATCCGACATACATTAATGATTGTATTATGAAGAACTGTTGCCGGGGGTTACAATGAGGGATGTCCCTAATATTTTGGTCAAAAAAGTCAAAACAGACACGGCGCGGCATTTCACACTCTTATCAACTTCACGACATAGAATCAAAGACAGATCAAGTAAATATATTAGATTTCAAAATAAATATTTAGTCCCCGGCATTTTTGGCCCCGAACGCAGCTCCCTGAGACGTTTCCGTCGCACGCAGGAGGGCGAGAACGCAGGAGGGCGAGAACGCAGGAGGGCGAGAACGCAGGACGCCAAAACGACTCAAGTCACGGCTGCACAGCACGAAAAGGAAACATACAAAGTTGGAGGCCGTTTTTTGTTTTTTTCCCGTCCCCCTGCTGGGATCCGGTCCGCCTCAGCGTCAGGACGGCGGCTCCGGCGGCGGCAGATCTCTTTTCCGGTTTTTGTCGTCACAGTTTCAATCCCCTCCTGGGTTGAACTTTGACCTCTGTGTTTGTTTCTGACTCAGGCCTGTGTGTGTGCCGTCCGCCCGCCGGCCGGGGTGAAAACACCCGGAAACGCTCGGGTTCCGCTTTTGGTTCAGCTCGGCCTCGCGTGGAGGACGCAGCGCGATAACCAAATCAATAACCCAAAAAAAAAATTAAAAAAAATCGGGGCTCAGTGGGGCACCCGCCCCGTCCGGCCAGCTCTTATGTCATCGGCCGCTGGGTTTTGCTCATCTGTGCTATGCAGTTTGGGCTCATCTTGGCCAGGCAGGAGCTGAGGTTGAGGCTGGTCTTGACCCGCTTCTCCCTCTGCCGCCTGTTGCAGAACCAGACCCGGACCACCTCCTTCTCCAGGTGGAGGCCCTTGGCGATGCGGGCGATCTCCTGCGAGGACGGCTTGCTCTTCTCCACGAAGCTGTGCTCCAGGGCTTCCTTGGCTCCCAGGCTGCAGCGGTGGGGGGGCAGGGATGGGGAGAGAAAGAGGCGGAGTCTGTGAGAGGCACGACACCGCCGGTGAGTTTTGTACCGTCGGCTCGCGCCGAACGCCGTACCTGATGGTGGTTCTCCTCTTCCTCTTCCGCTCATTCATGCCGATCTTATCGTTGTTCAGGGCTGCGGGGGAGTCAGACAGGTAAAAATGTATGTTGATAAATAGTTTTTGAGGCATCAAACTGTGGCCATTTGCAATAATAATAAAAACAAAGATCCTGTTACGCTGCATCAACCCATAAGAGCCCGGTGTGACCCAGCTGTCGCCGGCCCTTTAAATGTTCCGCAGGTTTCCTTAAACAGCTTTACGCTCGACTGAACTTCATCAGAGTCCCGCAGTGACACTTGCCGAACATCCCGGTCGGCTGGCCTGGCAATAATAATGCGTGAGCGTCATTTCCAAAATGGCGGCAGGGTTCTTTATCACTTCAGGTGGGTTTTCAACCCGTTTAACGGTTCTAATGCTCCTACAGAACATTCAACCTGCTCCGACCTCATTTCTGGAACAAATTGATATAAAAAAACAACAACCCAAAAACAACCGCTTGGATACCGCTTCCCTTTTCCCTACAAGTGTCAGCGGTTGCGGGTTCCTGGGCGCCGACCCCGGGGCGACTCACCGCCGGCGAGCTCCGCCTCGTCCAGCCACTTGGCCAGGATGGCCTTGAGCTTGCAGGCGTTCTTGAAGCTCAGCTGCAGGTTTTCGAAGCGGCAGATGGTGGTCTGGCTGAACTCTGACCCGTGGACCGCGGCCAGCGCCTCGCCCACGTTGGTCTGCGTGTAGCCTGCAGGCGCAAAACACACAAGTTCAGCAGTTGGGCGGCGGCGGCGGCGGCGGCGGCGGCGGCGGCGGCGGCGGCGGCGAGAGCCCCGCTCAAAACCCCGCTCACCCAGTTTGATCCGGCGGATTTTAAAGTCATTGGCGAACATCTCCAGCTCCCGAATCTGCGGGGAGTCCATGGCAGGGGCGTCCTCCAGCTCCCGCACGCTCTTGCGCTGGCCGTCGACTTTCATCTCGCCGGCGGCCGGGCCCCCGGGGGCCTCATCAGTCAGCAGGAGCGCCGACGGCAGCGAGGAGAAGCCATGGCTGAACGCGCAGGAGCTGCTGCTCAGGCCGGGATCCGGGAACTTGTACAAGCACGGAGTGAGAGATCCTGGAGAGAGAGAGAGAGAGAGGGATGGAGGGATGGAGGGAGGAGAAGACACGGATAATGAGCTGGTGGGAGACACAAGATGGCGAGGAGACGCTCCAGAAGCCACACAGGCCTCCACTTTAAATATGAAATTTGGTGGTTTGGTGCTTCTTTGTCCCTTTTTTAATCATTCTTTCCGTACTCAGTACTGTGCCCATTTTAAGTTGATTTGCCTCTTAAAAAAAGCAAAAGTGCATAAAGAGAAGTATTATTTTTGAAGACTTTTTTGTCACGTGTACCGTTTTCAAGATTCTAAATGTGTTTTAGGGGGCTTAGATTAATGGCGTGGAAATAAATCTGTGGTAAATGAAAAAATCATCACCTCATAGATCTTTTATTTTACCAATAATTTGAAGCACACCGTTCATGTAAATGCTCGTCACTTCATCTTTATGAGATCCTGTATGCTGCAAGGTGGAAGGAGGGAGGGAGGGTGTGAAGCAATTATTGATTCATTTGACTAAAAATATGCCATTAAAGTAAAAAAAAATTTTAAAAAAAGGTGTATTTGGTGGGCTCCTCTGCTGCGCCAGTGTTGAGAGGATGATGCAACACTCCCCTCTAGTGGCGGCGAGGCCGTAGCGCAGCGGTTTCACACGTTCACTCAGGAGGGGGACGAAGAGCAGCCGCTGTCTCCGCTCGTTTGTTTTTGCTCGCGTTTCATTGGACGATGCTGCGGACCGAGCGGGAAGAGCCGACCAATCCGCATTCACACGCAGATTTAGTCTTTCAATAAAGCAGCTGATCTGTCGTTGACGTCCGCCCGGCCGTGAATCTTTATCATATTTGAGTGATTGTTATTATACTGAGACGCGTCCCTAATATTTTGTCACCATAAATGTGTAAGAGTGCAGTGACCAAAATATTAGGGACGCCCCTCAGTGTGGCCCAGTACAGTCCAACAGCGTCACAAGTTACAGTCCCAATAACAATCATTCAAACATGTCAACACCTCTCTCACACACATTCAATCACAATTCAGCATAAGACTCCTGCAGGGCTGTTGCCTTGTATTCTCGGGAAAAAGGCAGTGGTCATCATGTTATGGCCGATTGTTGAACATGTACACGCACTCACCGACCACTTTATTAGGTACGCTTTGCTCGCCAGCTGTTCCTAATAAAAGCGTCTCCTGCTGCTGCAGCCCATCAGCTCCAAGGTTGGAGGTGTTGTGGGTTCAGAGATGCTCTCCTGCTTCCTCGGCTGTAACCATGGTTCACTGTGTAAATGTCGTCTTTCTATCAGCTGGAACCAGTCTGGCCTTTTCTCCTCTGACCTCTGACCTCTGGCGTCACCAAGGCGTCTTCTCCCAGAGAACTGAGCATCACTGGGTATCTTCTCTTTTGTGGGACCATCCTCTGTAAACCCTAGAGATGGTTGTGTGTGAGAACCCCAGCAGATCAGCAGCTGCTGGGACACTCAGACCAGCAACCAGCCCTGCGTCCGAAATGCCGTACTAACCAGTACATACTCAAAAAGTGTACTTAAGGTCGGCACACTTTTGAGTAAATATCAGTAGTACGCATTAATTCGGACGTACTACTCAGAGCGCACGCGGCACTTCCTGCCGTTGGGAGGGAACGTTGTCACCATGGTTGTTACCACGGTGACCAATCCTATCAACGCGGCCGCGCACCGAATCCGCTCTCGACCGTCTACCTTAGCTACCAAACATCGCTGCATTGCATTGTGGGGAGTTTCTGCTTAGCTAGTGTCCATCAATCCATACTAATGAGTATGGATAGTGCGTACTATTGTGTACATGCTCATGTTTCGGACGCACGAAAAAAATCTCACATACTGTTTTTACATACTCAGTAGGGTGGAAGGATGGCATTTGGGGCGCAGGCAGGGCGTTCTCACGGAGCGGTCATTTGTGGTTGCAGTTCACTACAGGAAGTGCAGGGGGCAGCAGCGCCCCTGCTGTCTGCCACCACCACGCTGTGTGGACTAGCCACAGAGAAGAAGACGTTACAAATCATGGCGGGGAGGGGCGGCAACGACGACGCTCAAAAGTGTGGGAATATTTTTTGAACAGCAAGAATAAATCTGTTAAATGCAAAATATGTAACACGCAGATTTGGCGCACCACGGCAGCAATGTGTGAACCACGAGCAACCTGGGCTCACCTGTCTCCCTCTCAGCCCAGGCTCACCTGTCTGCTTCTCAGCCCGGGCCCACCTGTCTCCCGCTCCGGAGCACAGGTAAGGTTGGACATGCTAACATGGAACGTGTCACCGTCATAAATGAAGCTTGTTATGATAAGATACTGCCAAGTAGCTTCGTGCGTAGCACCGTTACGCTAGTTAGCACACTAGACTGGTGCTTTTGTGCACAAGAGCGAGTAACTGGAAGGCTAGCTAGTAAGAGCTAATGTTGTTTGGTGCGTTAGCTAGCTCTCTCTGCTGGCTTTGGGCCTCCTGTTTTTTTTCCAGCTGAAAAAATTTGGGCAAGACTGCAAAGATTGATACTTTATTTAGATGGCAAGGCAGCTTGGTACCCATAGCACATCATGGAAACTGTGTGATTCAAATTAATTTGCATAAAATAACTGTAAGAGTACAACTGCAGTGCAAAGATGATGAAATGATTGAAATGGTGGAAATCAAATCAAAAGGGTCGTGCTATTTTAAGTTAGTTTCTAACATTACTTGTACATTTTCTCTGTAAACCTGCACTTTAATTTGTCGTTCATTTCGTTCCCCTCACAATTTGTGTGGTTGAAATACATTTGATTTAAGCAAGTTGCTCAAGTAAAAGATTCCATCGTGCTCACATCCAGGCGATGCACTTTAAAGAGTTGATGTTAACTGTATTTTTCCTAAAGGGAGTTTATTTTGGACTGGAAGTTGTGTTTTGAAACCTCATTTGAACTTTGCATTCACCTCCGACGTCGAGAGCACGGAGGAGTGGAAGCGAGATATCACTCAGTTATTGAGGAGCCTGAGAGGAGCTTAAAATTGCACTTCCATTTGTATTCTGAATCCCTTTTAAAAAAATTTTGGTTAAAAAATACAGGCAAGTTACACAAGTTAAAATGTTTCTTGGGTCGTCGTTTAAATTCGCTATATCATGTTACGTGAAGGCACCACGGCCAACTAAAACACGCACTCAGGTCCTGGATTTGAGCGAGCGACGGATCCGGGGTGTGACGGGAGCAATCGGGATTAGTCGACTACCAAAATGGTCGTTAGTTGCAGCCCTACCTCAAAAAGACACTTAAACCACCTTTCTCCTCCACCCTGATGCTGGTTCGAACCTCAGCGGATCCTCTTGGCCACGCCTACATGCCTGGATGCGCTGAGGTGCTGCCACGTGATTGGCTAATTAGAAACAGGTGTACCTAATGAAGTGGTTGGTGAGTGTGTACAGTGTGTGTGTGTGTGTGTATGTATATATATATATATATATATATATATATATATGTATGTGTTATTTTCTCTGTGGCTATCGCAATGTGAATATAATATTACCATACCAGTCAACACAGAATTGTTATTCCCTTATGTGTTTTTTTTTTTTTTTTTGCCACCAGATCATTAGGCGCGCACACACACACACACACACGCACACACACGACAGGACTGAGCCTGCTGACTCACCGACTGCTGTCACATCATCTCCAAAAAAAAACAACCCTGCAACTCGAGCTACTTCCCGTTATCTGCATCTCTTACGTCCGTCTTTTTCTTTTCCTCGTTTTTTTTCTGACACAAACTTCCATAACTCAGAGTTATGAAGGGAAAAAGAACCAAACAGAAACGACAGAACTCAAACTGATTCTGAAACAAAAATTTGCATAAATACTAAAATCAACGTCGGCCTCACACTTTTTGCCAAATAACACGCACGCGGCGATGCGCGGGACACCGAACACGTCACGTCTCCCACGCGAGCACAGCCGCGAGCCGATTGGTTCCTTAAATGTACACGCACCAATCGGGTTTGAGCGCTACACAAACGCAGCGAGCGTGCGTCCTCACCCAAGCCAGGCGAGGAGATTCATGTCTAATATTTAGGTTTTTTGTTTCTTTTTTTTTTTTTAATGGAAACAGCATTTTATGGTGGTTGATATTTGCTGGACTCACAGTGTTATTACGCACACGACTGCAGTAGCATGAAAACTGGGACGTAGTTGTTTTTTTGTTTGTTTGTTTGCTTTGGCATGATAGCGAAAAGGCAGCAACATCTGAGATCTTTCGGAAAATGAAACGTTTCTCACAACTATAATAAAAAAAAAAACATTGCATCAGACTTAACTCTTAATAGCTCGTTTTCAGTCGCGAGATTCGCGATGGCGGCGGCGGCGTGTGAGCGGCTCAGACGGCACCGGGACTTATGAAGCGAGCGCGTTTCATGTGTGGAACAACGTGGGTTTTCTGAATTGTAGTTTTTTGCACGCGTTTCATTTTCCAAAAGATCTGAGGTGTTGCTGCTAATTGTGTGTGTGTGTGTGTGTGTGTGTGTGTGTGTGGTGTGTGTGTGTGTGTGTGTG
>CAAKHG010048308.1:0-14113 GCA_901007715.1 Dactylopterus volitans
TGACACCCATAAATGTATATATTAACATTCAATTAACATTTTATAAAATTAATTTAATAATTCTTAGTTCTATGACTTGTGCACCGCCCCTTTAAAAAAACACAATCTGATTGGCCGATGGTCTGTGGGCGAGGGCGGCCTGCGATTTGTGGTGAAATAAAAAGCGCTAAAAAAGCGGGCGAGGGGAGGAGTCACGGCCGCCGCAAACTCCTCCCCCCCGGCGAGCCACGTCTGAGGTCAGAGAGACGTGACACGCCGTCCGCGAGTGAGGCGGTTTTTCATCCCGTCCCACAATGCAACGGGGCAGCAGCTGTAACTACATTCACGACACACAGAGGTCGTCATCCTCCTGCACGCCGAGAGTGACTGTACCCCCAAAAAGCGGCGACCTTCCACAGGAGAATCAGGCCGGGATCCGACCCGCTGGGGCGGCGGTCAGCTGTGTGACGTCGCACAGCCCGATCAGAGCACGGTCGCCACGGCGACGGGGCCATGGCATCACACACTGATTTGCTGTCGAGGCTGTGTGACATCACGGCGCCTCGGCCCCGCCCACAGCTGGTTCAGACTCGTTCATATTCATTAATTAAATCACTGCATCTTTCCATCATCTGTTTTACAAACATTAGAAAAACTGAAGGTTGAATCTTTTCTGAACATTTCCAGTTTTTTATTATTTTTCCAATATTTAGCTTTTATTTTATAAGGGATTTCTCGCCACTTCCGGCCTCCGTCCGGCCAACTCGACTCACCTCGCTGGCGAGTCAGCGAATGAGAGGGGCCGCGCTCGAGCCTACGTGCGGCGGCGGCGCCTTCGCCCTCGGCGCGGACTCGCAGGCGGGGACGCCCGCAGGCCGCGTCCGGCTCCGCTCGCCTCCGACCTCGACTGACCGCGCACCTGAGGCGAAAGCATCAATAATCACATTCACACAGTCCTCAGGTAAGATTACCCCCCAAAAAATAACCAAATCACAGCAGAGAGGTTTAAAATCTTTTTAAATTTAACTCTAATTTCACTTCTAAATAAACTTTTTTGCCACTTAAAAATGTTTTTTTTTCTTATTTCTCTTTTGTTTCCCCCCCAATTTTTCTTATTAATGCATATAAATGTTCCGATGAGCCATAAAATTATGACCACTGAGTGTTTACAAAAGAATATAGTTTCTGGTAAAATAGTTTTTATCTATTTGTTTATATATTTGATTTGCTTAGAAATTGTTCATAGCAGGTCAATTTTGTAATATTTCTTATATTCTTTGTTATATTTTGGTACTTGCTTCCTGTATCTTTATATTCATTCTGACATGGAGCAACTGCGACCGCACTATTTACTCTGGGATTAATAAAGTATTCCTGATTCTGACGATGCAGCCACATCTCCCTGCAGGAGCTCTGCGGTGAAGTTTAATGACCAGAATATTAGGGACCCCTCCCAGTGTAACCCAGTACAGTCCACAACAGTGTCACAAACTACAGTCCCAATAACAGTCATTCAAATATGTCAACACCTCTCTCACACACATTTAATCAAAATCCAACATAAAACTCCTCCTGAAGGGAGAACTGATCGCAGGGATGTTGTATTATACTCTATGGTGGACACGCGGTGGTCGTAATGTTATGGCTGATCTGTGTTCAAATGGTCCGCCTGCACAGCCGTGGCTTGCACGCGGTCTCTGGTCCGAACGGTGGTGGAGGAAGCGTTTGATGGGTCGAGTGTTTAAATAAACCAATCAAATAGCACCAAAAAAAAAAAAAAAAACTCCAAACTTTACTGGTGTAAATAAAGGAACTAAGCAAGGGGATAATGCAACGGGAAGTTCTGATCCAATAAGCTACACTACACAGGACGGTATTTTATTATTTGAAAGTGAAAGGTCATAAAGTTCATTTTAGAGAACAATAAAGTCTTTCAAATACATTTAAAAATAAATACAATAAACCTTCTTTCCTTCAGAGTGACGCTTCCTTAAAACACGACAGCTCCTGAAGGCATCGTTGTCATAGCTATGGTGAACCTCCAGGATGAGACAACTCATGCTGGTATTGATCTTTGAAAGTATCTGTAGTATTAATATTTAAGGATCGACCCTCCTAACAACCGTACTGACATTAATGTCGTATCATGAATTACTGTATTTTATAACTGGCCAATTAAATCTGCTCTTCTATTGGCCAATGCTCTGCAGGGGTGTTCAGAGTTAAGAGTTAAAGAGGGTCTCCATGACAACCAGCGGCCGCACCCTGCCAGCAGATGGCGCCCTTGTGTAACTGATGAGCCGCTGAGGGACGACAAAGAGGACGGCAAAGAACCCCGGGCACAAACTCGGCACGGGCAGGCGAAGGTGGTGTAAATATTTATTGTGGTCATTAGTACCGTTGCATTTGGGCTCCATAAATCATCTTCAGATAAATACAACATACGGCTGAGCGGCGTCGCCGACGTACAAACACACAAACAAACAAACACACAAACAAACGCAATCAAGTCTAAACACGGAGACGCTGGCACGCGATCGGCCGCAGAGACGCGCCTGCTGTCGGTTCACATTTGCGGGGACGCGGGTCGGCCTGGCGCTCGGGCACGTCACGAGCTTAAAGTTTCCGGCAGCGAAACGTGCGTCAAGATTATTAAAGTAAAGTTAAGAAGAAAAAAAAAAAAACACATTCAAGATTTAATTTTCAAAAAAAAAGACTTTGAGGGGGAATCGGGAGCGCGGGTGACGGCGGGCTCCCGTGTGCGGATCATCCATGAAGAAGGCCGGGAAAAATAAGGAATATTGATTCACTCTTTTTTTTAGTTTTTCTGGGTAACAAAAGTCGTGTGATGTCGTGACCTCTCACCTTTCCACCCCCCCCTCCCCGTCCGCCTGACAACCTGCGCGCTCGTCTGCAGGCGCCCGCGAGCGAACCCCGCCTGGCGGGGCCCAAACAACGGCGCCAGCAATAATCCGCCTTATGAGATATTTGAATGCTCAGGATATTGGCGGCTGCTCCTCGAGGCCCCGGCCTGGCGCCCCCCCCCCGCCCGGGGCGGGATTTCCCCCGCTCGACTGCCCAACTATGATAACTCCAAAGAGCGTCCGGATCGCATTATCCGTGCCGCCTGTTTTGGATTTGCGGCACCGGTTCCGCAGGTGGGCGCCATGTGGTCCCGCCCGCCGGCCGACCCGAGCCAGCCCGGCGCCCCGGCTCCATACGGAGAACCCGCTTAACACGACCGGCAAAGACCGAGCAACGTTGTCGTGTTCGTGACGTTCGTGACGCGCACGGTGGATTAACCTATTTTCGATGCGAATCGTTGGGCTTCATGATTTGACGTACGCGGCTGTAGTTTGCCAACGCTGGAAAAACGGTGCTGCGGCACCTTAAATGCGGTTCCTGCAGAACGTGAGCAGCCAAAAGGAGAACCAGGCCCGTCAGGGTCTCCACAGGAGGCACTCTGGAGGATGTGAGTGCTGATTATTTAAAGTAGTTTAAAGTTGTGCCTCTAACTTGGCTACGAACATGCAAATCAACGCGCTCCGGCAACCTACCATTGACTTACACGACTCCAACAAAAAAAAAAAAAAAAACCCAAAAAACTGTCATCTAATCAGAATCAGAATCAGAAATTCACAAGTCAATTATTATTAAACTAGCATAAATAAACGGGGCTTTCCAGGAAGCCAGCTGACGGTCCGACGCCGAGGGGGCGAGAAGTGAATGTTTAACTTTGATCAAAACCTCAGGTACCTGAACGCCACCGGCGGGAGAGTCGGGTGGAGTTTTCCCGCCGCCAAACCGACCTCGTACTGATTGGGGACTTCCCGCCGCAGGCGATCGTCCGAGTGCAGCTTTAATTCAAATAAAGGACATCGAGCTTTAAGTGAATCTTTGCGTTCTTCCGGCTGACGGCGTGAGCGTGCTTCCTGCCCCCTCCCCCCACCCTCTAACCCCCCCCCGGTTGGTCCATGACACAAACAGACATCCTGTCTCGGTGACATCACTGGCGGCCCTCTGGAGGCTGCATCACCGATCGATGTCCTCCTGTTTGGGACGGATCGGGCCCTCGGGGGAACGCCGGCCTGACGCCCGGCTTAGAACGACGTGCACTCACGCGGGTTCTCCGGTCCACACCGAGGAGCGTCTCTGCGATACGTCGGAAAAATCCATTAGATTCCTCGGACAGGACAGAAATTTGCAGAGTAAGGCGGACGCGGGACGACATCCTGACCGCCTCGGCACCGGAGCACTGGACCCGGTCCAGTTGGGACTTTGGACTACTTGACAAGTCAACTTCGAGCCTATTTGAGTCAATCCAGGCCACCTAATTCCCGGTTTCCTGCGTGTGCTCTAACGCTGCTGACAACCGGCAGTGTGCTTTGTCACCAGTCATTGCGTTAACCCCGGTTATCATGCCAGTTATCCCCCCCCCCCCTGGGTTGAGGAACCGGCCTGTGACAGCACTTGCTAAAAACTAAATAAAGCCAATAAAAGTCTGGATGAAAGAGGAAACGTCTCCGGCGTTCACGGTTTATCGGAATTCTCCGTCTTGGCCGGCAACCAGCTGAACTGATACGGCTCGCGCGGCACCAGCAAGTCAATGTCGAGCCTCTTCTGCTCCTTGTCGCTGCCAACCGTCCTGTAGCCCAGCAGCGCCATGGCCCCTTTGCACACCTCCTGGATGCGCTTGACCTTGCTGTACGGCAGCACGGTGCGCCAGGCCTGGGAGACGTCTGCCGCGTTGCGGGAGGTGATCTGGAAGGCGGTGCCTTTGCCTTTCCCGTGGGTCAGCCTGTAGATCCACTCCTGCAGCCTCGCGGTCATCTCCAGACCCACAAAGTCGTACATGGCGGCTATCTCCTCCAGCGGGTTTCGCGCCACGTCCTCGTAACGGACCATTTTGTAGCGGCCTTGCAGAAACGGCGGGGCCTTGTGGACGGCCCTCTCGTTGATGCGCACGTGGCTGCGGCAGATCTCCTGCATGACCTGGTACTGCACCTCCGCCGCCGGAATGTTCCTCTGCTCCAGGACGACGGCGTTGTCGCTGATGAAGGCTCTGGCGGACTGCTCTCGGGACCGCACCACGGCCCGCGGGTCTCGGACCAGGTGGATGATCCGGAGGTCGAGGCTCGGGTCCTGCAGGAGCGGGTAGAGGGATTCCAGCTCAAAGAACCTCACCTCTTTTAGTACCACGTGGCTGTAGGTACCACAGGCCTCCTGCACCTTCTGCAGGCCCCTGGAGTTGCACGTCTTGACGCACTGACTCTCGTTGCTGAACTGGTCCCGCGGCGTGAGCTGGCAGGCCGGCGGCGAGCACAGAGCTCGACTGTGACTCCACATGAACAAGGTGGACATGTTGTGGTGCTCCGGCAGGTAGGCCTCCATCACCGAGAAGTCGCACTGGAACACGCTGCGCAGCAGGTCTCGCACGGCCATGCGCAGCGTCCGAGCGCCGGGCTTCTGGATTTTGGTCCACACGTGCCAGGCGGGCTCCATGAGATAGAAGACCGACGGGTGCTGGCTGAACACCTGGCCCAGGAAGGACGAGCCCGATCGCCACGACGACAGCAGCAGCACGTGGACCTTGCCGTTGGAGGGGGCGGCGCCACCGCAGGGGCTGAGCTGCATGTACCAGCCGCAGAACAGCACCACCGCTGCCCCCTGCAGGATCACCAGGAAGATCATGGTGCTGAGGTTGACTCTGCAGCGGGGCATGGTGGCGGTGGCTCAGCGGGTCGGCGCTCGATGGGGATTGGTCGCTCCGCTGCGGGACAGAAGGGGCGGAGGGATGGACAGACAGGGAAGAAAATGATGTTGAGGAAGAGATTTAACGTTTCCACAAGGCACCTTCTGCCTTGCAGGCCGTGTGTCGGCACCTCTCATCTTTTGCGTGACTCAGCAACTCAGGAAGTGAGGCCACTCTCGTTCCGCTGGGACTGGTCTTGGTGCAGCAACGCCACCGCACGCAGGCCGGTTCCATAAAGCTTGAGCATCGACGCGGATCCTCCCAGCACAGGAGCCACCGGGAAACGGGACGCAATCGCGAGTCGGCGGTTTACTGCCGAACAGAAGCCGTTTACTGCAATACTACAAGTATTACGTCTATGTTTCCAGGAGCTCGAAATTGAAGGTCTTTAGTAATTTAGGGCCACCAGTAAAACTCGACTTTGGACATGGGGATTTATGGGCGACTTACCCTCGACATTAGGTGGAGCGCAACGGACGGAAGTCGCGGTTTCGGTCCGACGGGTGACGAACAACAACAAACCCCAAACGTATAATTCTAGGGTTTCTTTTTATTCCCAACGGCCGCGCGAGTTCCAGTTTGCTCCACCTGGCGCGGCTGAGAACTCGCCGAGCCGCTCGGTGTTCGAGGGCAGACAGTGAACACCACACACACACACACACACTCCAGGCCTGCAGGGGCCTCTTAAAAGATAGCGAGCGGACCAACAGGCACGAGGCCCGAGCGGGTGTGAAGGATTTCTGAAGATGAGAAGGTTCTTAAAAAGGGCACCAGCGAGTGAAAAGCCAGGGGAAAAAATAAATAGGCGGTTCCGTCCTCTCGCCAGTGAACGTGCTTTTATCTATATGAGCCGCGACGCCTTTGAACGATTCCCGAAAGATTGATGCCCTTCCGCAGATGTGGCCCACATGCGCTGTATCTTTGGAGGCCATCGAGAGCGCTTCTCTCGGGAGGGTTTGATCGATCGCGGCACATGGACAATTCCTGGCTGGCTGCGTTGTCCCGGGAAGCTTATCACGTCGTAAAAGATTCCGTATCAGACATGGAGGCAGTAAACCTCTAATAAGCGGGAGGAAAGAGGATGCCTGGCCGAGGGAGGGGCGGCCCGAGACTCTCCTTGTCTAAATAAGACCAATCACTTTACGATATGAGCTCTATTGCTCTTCTGCCGTGTTGCACAATGTGGGAATAACTACTGTCAGCGTGCGTTTGTCCTTTGGATCGCCGGCATCCGCTCGCCCTCACTGATAGCTAATGGAAATAAATTTGATAACTTGCAAACTTTGACACTTTGAGCGGCGGCGCAGGCAGGAGCATTTTTGTCCTCTGATACAGTACTTGCAAAAAAAAAAAAAAAAAAAGCTACTGTACACTGGTGGCCTTCGCCCACGGGGTCCAGTCAGGTCCGGCCCAAGGCAGAGACACGTGCCCGTCCTCCAGCAGGCCCACCAGCTGCAGGAGGAACCATACGGGTCTGGTGCGATGTGGATCGGACGGCGGGCCGCTGCTGCCCCCCCCGAGACCTGGAAAAGCAGAAGGAAATGATAAAAATCATCTCTTCCGCTTATTCCGGTTCCGGGTGGCGGTCGTGCTGGAGCCGAGCCCGGCTGACGAGGGGCGAGCGGCGGGGTCCAACCCTGGACCAGAGGCCAGCTCATGGCAGGACCACGTGAAGGACAGACGACCACTCACACTCGCGCACACACACACACACACACACACACCTACGGGCAGTTTAGAGGAGCCAGTTAACCTCGGCATGCTTCTGGAAGGCGTGCTTTTTGAGCGCCGATGGGACCGCTCGCCTGCGACATCTGAGTGACACTGGCTGACGCTCCGGCGTGGCCAGAGACGACACAGAGGGAGGAGACGCGGCCGCAGCTGCTCGTGGTTTCAGCTTCAAAGTGGATTTGCTGAATTTACGGTGGAGCTCTGGGTCGCACATGGCTGATGTCATTGGATTTATCAGCCCCCGAAGGGCACGGCAGCACTCCACCCTGGGTCAGCATGAAGCACTGCTGAGAGAGAAGGCATTCCAGGATCTGCTGAGGTTCAGACCAGCATCAGGATGGAGGAGAAAGGTGGTTCAAGTGTCTCTGAAGGCGTCCTGGTTGCTGGTCTGAGTGTCCCAGCAGCTGCTGATCTACTGGGGTTCTCACACACAACCATCTCTAGGGTTTACAGAGGATGGTCCCACAAAGAGGAGACACCCAGTGATGCTCAGTTCTCTGGGAGAAGATGAACTGTTGGTGCCAGAGGTCAGAGGTCAGAGGAGAACGGCCAGACTGATAGAAAGACGACAGTTACTCAATGAACCGTCGTTACAGCCGAGGAAGCAGGAGAGCATCTCTGAACCCACAACACCTCCAACCTGGAAGCTGATGGACCACAGCAGCAGGAGAAGGAGACGACCAAAGCAGGTGACGCTCCTGTCAGCTAAGAGCAGGAAACTGCTGCTACGATCACACAGGTTCATCAAAATTGGACAATAAGGATTGAAATGTTTCCTGGTCTGATGCGTCTGGATGTCTCCTGCGACAGAATTTGAAAGTCTGGATCCATCCTGCCTGGTGGTGTGAAACTGAGACTCGTTTAAACTCCACAGCCAACCTGAGTATCATTGCTGACCATCTGCATCCCTCTATGACCACAGTGGACCATCTTCTGACTGGCTGCTCCCAGCAGGATAAACCACCACCTCAGAAAGCTCAGATCGCCTCAAACATGACGATGAGTTCACCGTCCACAGCCACCAGATCTCAATCCAGCAGGGACCTTTTGGGATGTGGTGGACCAGGAGGTTCCCATCATGGACGTGCAGCCCACAAACCTGCAGCAGCAGCTGCTGGTGCCGTCATGTCAAGATGGACCAGAACCTCTGAGGAAGGTTCTTGAATCTATGACAGCAAGAACTGAGGCGGTTCTGAAGGCAGAAGGGGGTCCAACCACCGGCAAGACGTTCTAAAGAGAGCGATTGGTGAGCGTATGTGAGACTGGAATCCAGGACCGTCCCCGGGATATTTTTAGACGCTTGTTTTATTATTTCCTGTCCTCCTGACCATTGTTGATGAGCGACCGGGACCCAGTGCACCAGCGCCATCTACTTTATAAATCCACATATGGGGGCTGATTCCTGTGAAGTAAAGGACATTTTCTAAATACAAAAGGAGAAGTGTATTTGAGGTAATAATTTCAAAATAAAACTCCGTCAAGCGACCCCCAAAATGTCCCTCTGAGATATGTGAACGCTTTATTTATTTATTCATTTTTTTAAGAGGAAGGGCCACAAGCTCCAGAATCATATTTCCAACCTTCCTTTTGTTTCAATTTAATTTCACGCTTTTAACCTTCAGGGGTCACGTTAACTTACCAGCCTCTTAAGTCATTACAGGACAAAAAAGTCCACTTCCAAAAACTGTTGTGAAAAAGCTACATGTTTTTTTCCCCTGCATAAATCTCTTAAAACAGCCTCGGCCCTGCTGGAAAAATACCAAATATTCAATCATTTTGAGGATTTTAACCCTTTAAATGCCCGTTTCAATCTAATCAAGTAATTACTTAACAGAGCCCACGAAGCCCCAAAATAATGAAGCACAAAACCTTGTGAAAGGACCACCATCGCGGCTGATTTTAGTGATGGAGAGCAAAAATAACATTTTACTACTTTTTTCCTCATGAAACGAAACCCTAACATCAAAGAATGCATGATTATGTTTTGTAATTGCTGAGTTAAACAAAAAGTGGTTTTAATGGGACTTATGTGACGTTTGTGTCCTCTAATAACTTAATAGGGAAGTAAATTTAAAATCCGATGCTACACAAAAACTAATAATGCACCAAAGTCAGTATTTCCGCTCATCTTTGATATATCAAAGACTGTTTTTTAAAAAAAAATCATTTAGCCACACTAATTTTTTTTATGTGGAAAATTACTCATTTTTTGTGTGTTTTTTTTCATAATAATAAAGTGACACCAAGTTATCAAACTGGCATTTAAAAGGCTAAAAACCTCAAAATGATTGAATGTTTTGTAGTTCTGAGCAGGGCGGAAGATGTTTAAGAGATTTATGCAGAAAAAAGGCAGAAAAATATTAATTGGTTAATGACTTAAGAGGCTGGTAAATTTGTTTCATGGTGTCCTGCTGATCTATTGAAAAAAAATTAAAACCTGAACTCCAAAATCTGTCAAAACAGAGACTTTTTAACAAAGAAACTGCGCCGCCTGAACCAACGCAGAGAAAAATGGCTGCCACATGAAGAGGGGAAAACCTGCAAAAAAGAAGAAGAAAAGAAGAAAAAAAATGTCCTTAGTGACGCGTGCGACTGTTTACGCGCTGGTAGTAGCTCAATTATCTTAAACTGCGTGGTTTTGCTGGCGGGTGGCCTCCTCCCACCGAGAACGCCCGAACCTTTACGGGCCCCAGGCTGGTTTCCCCCGGCGACCGCACGCCATGACGCAGCGTTTCTCGGCGGCGGGGAAGGTGAAAATGAAAACGGCGACCGCACAGGCGGCTCCTCCCGCCTCCCGGACTCGTCCACATCTGGACCACGTTAGACCTCCATCAAACGCAGATGGCCGATGCTGGCAAGGTGTCCCTCCACCGCGAGGCTAACGGGGGGTGAGGGTGGGGGGTTCTGGCTCTGCCGGGCCCGCGTCGTACAGTAGTTCCATTGGCTGGGTCCTACGGGAGGAGAGCGCGGCGGTCGCGATATTTCGCGGGCGGCTCCTCCATAATCGACCCCGGCAGCGCTGGCGTCCGCCGCTATCGACACATGTTCCCGAATCTCATCGTCTCTCCCGCCGAGCTTGTAAACTGGGATTTACGGCCGCGCGCTGGGCCGGTGCCGAGGCCCATGGAAGGGGGGGCCCCCGAAAAACTGCACGATGGGCCCCCGGCCATTCTGTTCCAGGTCTGCAAGAAAACGGTGCGACGCCGCTCACAGTCACGGTCTGAGATGAAGGACCACGATGGCACCACGGCGGCTCGGGTCGAAGGAATGCGGGCGCGTGCCGACTCCCGGGACAGGGCCGGATGACTTGAACCGTTCTCCCACGCAGGGAGGGCACGCCAACGGCCGCCGGCCTTTCAGCAAGCGGTGGCGCACACGGCGAGTTGTGAAGAACGCGGAAGAACAGTCGACCTCATCGGCCGCCGCTTCATCGGACAACGATATCCGAGCGGCCAATCGCGCGGCGAAGGTCCTGCAGGGGAGCACCTCTGAGCGCGGGGCGGACGAGGACCACGCCAGGTTCCCCGGGCGGCGGAGGACGGAGGAACGCCTCCTGGGCACCGCACGCCGGACGGCTCCAAAAACCCAGCGTCTTTTAGACTTGCCGGATTTCTTTCGTCCGAATATTTGACTGTTTTCCCACCAGAGTTCTGCTTTTTACCTCCACTCTGGCACGCAGGGCCAAATAAATGCTGCCTCCGCGGTTCCCTGCGGGCGGAACCGCAACATAATAAAGCCAATGTGTGCAACGAATGGGAGTGGCGCGCAGTTGAGATGAATGCAGGAGCGCGATTTATGCGCGCCCGCACACACACACACACACACACACACGCACACACACACACACTCCATCGTATATAATGAGTAGAGCCGTCATACCCCCCCCCCGGCGTGCGCGTGATTTACGGTGCGCCGAGCTCGGCCGTGTGAACCGCGTGACATCGAGAGCGCCGAGCGCATGTGGTTCCGCTTAATGGCCTTTTTTTTATTTGCGCCCTTTTACTGATACGCGCCAGTTTGACTTTGATGAGGACGTTCAAAGACTCCCCGGGACCGTTAACAAGGCACAAAAGATGAAGTATTTACTCTGAGTGCTTGTACTCGCCTGGGAGTTGCAGTATTTAACTTGCATCGGCATTATGCTACGTTATGTTTGTTCGAAAAAGAAGGACAAATATGCAAGAATGTAAGGGAGGTTCAAGAGAAACGTGATTGCCGGCGTCGTTTGTCCCACTTCTACCGCCCCACAAAACAAAAAAAATCGTGGTGAAAAATTTGCCCCGCGAAACGTTAGCTTGCTGTTGTCACGACGACAAACAACTCTCGTCCCGTCGCGTTCACGTGGGCTGGTCGCAGTGGGACGCAAATGCCGATGGAGTTTTAAAATGGAGGTCAAAATGTTGTCACGTGATGTTTTTTTTCTCTTTTTTTATGGTTATTAATTCTATTCTATGTTTTCCGTTTCCTCTGCATTGTCCCGTTCTTCAAAGTTTTTGTTTTCAGCAGATAATTTCTGTTACAAATTGCTCTGTTTTAACGGGACTTCACATTTAAATGTTACTTACTATATTTTTCTATCGATTGGTTTATCGCAGGTATGGTTTTATTTTTCATACTCGGTCTACGTGTATTTTTTGTTATTTTTTAAAATATATTTTGGTACTTTTCTTCCTTGTTACTTTGTATTTGATGCTGGCGTTGAGCAACTGCGACCACACAAAGTATTTCCAATTCCGATTGCATGTGCTGTTAGCCTAGCTTAGCAAGTTAGCTGCTGGTCGCGGCCTTGGCAGTCGCAGGTCGGTGGTGGATTAATCTACAATGTTGAAACAATTTGCGTATCAAACCACTTAAATGCGCGATTTACAGAAAAAGAATGTTCGCTTATAATAGTACGTAAATTACGAGCTAATACTCGTAATACTCGCTATCGACCATGATGTCAAAAGCCATTTTTGGTGTTAAAATTGCAGGTAAAATACACGCCAACTTTTTTTTGTTTTTTTTTTTAAATGATGAAGTCCGACTTTGCGACGTTTGACTCTTCTTCTGTGGCGAAAAAGCAGAGCTTAGCTTCCCGCTAGCATGCTGGCGTCAGTTAATTAACTCAACTCCAATTAGCAATTAGCTCGATTGCGGTGGGACGGGGGGGCCCGGCTCAAGGATGCCCTGTGAAGCTGCGACCTTTGACCCCCCCCCCCAACCCCCCTCCACCTCCACCGGTGTCCTCGCTACACGCAGAGAAGCGTTTATGGCCCCTTTAGTTTATGGTCCGAAGTGAACCAGGCTTTATCAGCCAGTGGCGGCACACGGACATGCGATGTGACGGCGGCAAACCAGATAACTCGGGCTGGAGGGTGGGGGTGGGGGGTGGGGGCCGACGTCCACACGTGGCTCGTGTGTGTGTGCATATTTACACACTTAAGAGGCCTTGGCAAACTCCTAATAAATGTGAGTTTGCCTCATTTCTCTGTGTCAAATATTCAGTGTTTAGACCTTCTTGGAGGACTAAAACTGTCCAATGGGGCGAGCCCCGCGCGGGAATCCACTCGGGCTGGGCGAGCCTGGACACGCGCGGCCTCACCTGCAGGATTCTCCAACGCGCCGGCGCCACAAGGATCCAAAGCTCGCCTCGGGGTCGGCGCATCGGTGCCGAAAAACACAACCTCGGAAAAAAACCGCGCGAGAGTTGCGCCGCCTCGACGCTCACGAACGAGCCAATCAGGCGCCTCTGAGCCCCTCTTTAAGAGTGCCAGTTTCACTGTAAAAAAGTACGGGATGCCGGGAGCGCTTTTAAACGTATTCCCCGGAAACCCTCGGATGCACAAGTGGGTCAAAAATGACCCGATGAGGTCGTTTTCTTGCAAATATCATCGAAATTAAAAGTGGTCATCACTCCATATTCCGGGTATTCCTAAAAAAAAAAACATGTTTTTGATGTGACGCCCTTTAAAATAAATTTGATTTTCCTTTTATACATTGAGAAATTGTCGTTTTTCTATTGCTACGCCAGGCTTCCATAAGTGGGTCAAAAATGACCCGAAGAGGTCGTTTTCTTGCGAATATCATCGAAATGAAACGTTATCATCACTTCATATTCCGGGTATTCCTAAAAAAACAAGTTTTTGATGTGAAGCCCTTTAAAAAAATTTTTAATTTACCTTTTATACGTCTCGGGAAAAAGGACCTGGATTAAAATCAATGCCTTTTTTTTTTTGTGCCATCTCTGTTGACAATAATGTTTTTTGTTCTGTATTACACACACAAAAACTATTAAATTTTTTTTTTTTTTTTTTTACATTTGGAACATGCCCAAACATTTTGAACAACTGACAATCCATCTCTGTTTCTATTCCAAACGTCAAAAAAAGTGAGGAATAAAAATAACTCAGACATGAAGCCATTCGAGTTTGCGCGACACAAAACACAACATGAATGATCACTTCTTTACAAAATTGACATAAATGGCACAAAAACGCATTGATTCTAATACGCGGGTCTTTTTTCGACCCACTTATGGGAGCCTGTCGGGTCTTAAATCACTTGTGGAGGGTCAAAGTGACTCTTTGACTTTATGGGATTAATCTCCCTGCGGCTGCGTGGATGTGCGGAGGCGGCGGTGTGTTAAATGTGATAAACGTGTTCTCTGGA
>CAAKHG010048321.1:0-11872 GCA_901007715.1 Dactylopterus volitans
TGTGAATTAGATGTGCGTGCGCGCGCGCGTGTGTGTGTGTGTGTGCGTGCATGTGTGTGCGTGATGAATCGTAGAGGCTGTGAAATAACGACCCACACACTCCAAAAATCCAACAGAAAAATCCGAGCCCTTAAATCTCCGCACAATTAGATGCAGAATTCAAACTAACCCGGAGTGTCAGGCATTAAGCGACTGTGTATTAAATGCCAATAGAACAAATGAGCCCCGATGAGGCTGTTAGTGTCTGTGTGGGCACATGAATCCATGAGCTCAAACATTTTGTTTGAGGTCGTGGAGTTTGTTTTCTTTTTTGTTTTGTTTTTTGTCAGACCAGTGCAGATTGTTATACAATTATACAAAATCTGTAGTCAATTTTTCATCCAGTTGTACCATTACAATACAGGAGCTGCATGCAGACTAGCAGCTTTCAACTTTTGCTTTCAACCTCAGATTGTGCCCAGACAGATTAAGAGAAATCAAACCAGCCTGTCCACCAATGTAAGAAAAACTATCTAATGCCGGAATCAGATATTTGGGGCTATTCCGTGAACCACAGCATAACGCTGGAACTACATCACGGTCACGGGAAAGAGGCCACAGAGGTGCCGGTGGTGCTGCTGCTGCTGCTGCTGCTGCTGCTGCTGCTGCTGCGCTGAATGTGACACCAAGAAAGTCTTATTCAAGTAAAAGCTCTTCTACTTAAAGGAAAACATACTAAAGTAGCTGTAATGTGCACGGATAAACGTGCAAAGTGACACAGTTAAAATGTGCCATAAGCGTCATATGGCTATATGACAGGCGCCAAAACATATGTGAGGTTTTCGGGCAAAGATGGTGGCGAAGGTGATGGACCCCCGCTTAAAACACCGCATCGACCAAATGTGTGCATGAAGCGTTTTCTTGGTTCAGAAGCACATCCGTGGTGAGCGGAGAGGAGTAGTGCCGGGGAACAGCTGCTTCTGCAGGCAGGGGGAAAAAAAATTCAATTTCTTTTACTCTATTAATCCGCAAAGGGAAATTAACTCACTGCGTTTCACCCATTTGTACAGTGAACACACACCGCACGGCGTGAGTGCGCGCGCGCGCCCACACACACACACACACATACACAGCAGAGCAGCGAGCAGCTCCCGGCGCTGCAGCGCCCGGGCAGCATTTATGTGCCTTCATGCGCCTTGCTCATGGGCGCCTCAGTCATGTTGAGGACCAATCCTTTTAGAGCTTTTTGCGCATAAACGTTGGCACTATATAAAGTGTGTGTGTGCGTGTGTGTGTGTCTGTGTGTGTGCGTGTGTGTGTGTGTGTGTGTGTGCGTGCGTGCGTGCGTGCGTGCGTGCGTGCGTGCGTGTGTGTGTGTGCGCGTGTGTGTGAGTTCATTCATGTTTCTTTGGTACATTTCTAAGCGTTGTTTTTGTACCTGCACAAATCTCTCTGGTCATGAAATGGGGCACGGAATTAATTACAATTCTGCGTGTCCACGTGCGTGTGTGTGCGTGTGTGATGTGTGTGTGCACATAACTCCATTCACACACTCACATTGGGGGGACAAGCTGCTAAATGTTTTTTTTGGAGGGGGAGGGGGGGGGCCTTGACTAAAGGTTAAAATCGGGGTCGGGGTAAGTCACCAGGCAACAAACGTAAGTCAATGTAATGTTCTCTGAAGTGAAGGAAACATGATTCTGTGTGTCCGTGTGCGTGCGTGCGTGTGTGTGTGCGTGTGTGTGTGTGTGATAGCGACCAGCGCCTGTCTGCTCTCCACTGGGAGGCAGTGCTCCTCTACAAAGCAGACAGATTGTCAGCGGTTTGCTCCGTCTCTGGAAGCCATCTGGAGCTGACATTAAACACACATAAACAAACACTCGGCCATTAACAAGCTCCGGCACCAGCGACGGCAGGGCGGCTCGGCGGAGGGCCCTTTGAAACGCACTTCAGACACGGCCCAGGTGCACTCCAACATCCGCACATTTTGGCAGCAGCGATGGGATAATACACATTATGATTCCATTCGTTTCAAGCTGAAGGACTCTGGTTGTAACCCCAAGGTGGTTTCGCATGGTGCAACTGCTACCGCCATCATCAAGTCTGATGCGGGACCATACGGAGCCGATAATAACGCTGGGAAAAAAAAAAAGAAATCTTGTTTATGAATACTCGGAGGTAAGCTAAACTTAGATGACCCTTTGTGAAAGACTGAAGAATAATCTGCGAGGCAGTCACAGTGAGGTGGATTCCTCCTAAAGGAAGGAGTGGTCCGGTTCGGGTTCAGTTTGGGACGGTGAACCCCAGATTTGGTCGGGGTTTCCACCAACGACGCTCGTCTTACTTGGCAGGCGTCGTATATACGGAGCGGTGATGGCTGTGTCAGGCTCCGGGACATCTTATCTAAGGCGCCGCAGCCTGCAAATACATCCAAAGACGAAGAAGCACAGTAAAAAAAAAAAAAAAATTGACCACATTGGAGGACGTGTTATTTTCACAGAGAAAGAATTGCCTGGAATCTCCATCTTTAAAATCGTGAGAGACTTAAACATGTTTGTGTTTGTTGCGCAGACGTGTGCTAGATGCCCCAAAAGAGGGGCTAGCAAAATCAGGATGGTATTCTGGAGACTTTTGGGTACCATTCACATTCACTTTAGGCAGTTAAGATACGAAAGAACTGTGTACAATGCTGAACCGAACCGAACCAAACCAAACCAAACCAAACCACACTGCTTTGTGGAAACAGACTTTAAGTTTCCCTTTTCTATTTTGACGTAGCTAACCTGCTGCCTTAGCAGGACTCGCGGTGGACATGACAAAACAACTAGTCTTCTTCCTGTCTTTTCAAGGGCCGAGCAACCAGCGGCCGCTGCCATTCTCTTCACCGTGTCTGGCTCAGCAGTAATTGGCAACATTTTTTTTTTTTTTTTTTCCAGTGGCCGAGCATTAAAGAAGGAAGTGGCAAGTGGACAAAGTGGAACACAGATACCTGGGCCCCCATCCCGTCTCCCCATGGCAAGGCTGGTCTGGTCTCAAACACGACGCAGGCAGGGAGAGCATGCACAGGCATGAGTGTGCGTCCATGACACATTCGGATTAAATGTCCATGTTTTTTTCAGTATATGCATGCCAGCCAAAACGCCAATGACCCGCCCCACCACCTCCCGATTTTGTCAAGACTTAATGAAGTATCCATCGCACCCCCGCCCCCCCCCCTCTCAGCACAGCCATGCCTACAGCCATAGGAAGAAGGGTCAGGATGGGTCAGATGCCCCTGCAGACAGTCTATATTATGGCTCATGCTGACTCTGCCTGCCGGTTGACTTTTCGGGGTCTGCATTCATTCTCAGAATTAGATGCAGGATCGCCAGCTGGCCGCCCCGGGACCGCCTTACCCCGCCTGATGGGGCAGGCGGGGACTGGTTGTGGGTCTGAATTCCTATTCTGATACTGGGAATGAGCACAGACCCGAGTGTGGAGGGGAGACAACAGTGGTGACCCATGCAGCAAAATCATCACCCAGCGAGCCTTACCCTGTCCTTCACTATGAGACACTTTGCAGTGCGCGGGGGGGAGGGAGGGGGGGAGGAGACAGACAATGGACACAGAGTTAGTCAGGGCTTTACGCTCCGGCATAAAGTAGTCCCAGGTGGCTCCACCCCACACAGCACTGTAAACGCTCGATGGGAATAAAAAAAAAACTAAAAAAAAACGGCATGAACTACAAGGGACCCATACATGGATCTCCGTGCACACTGGCTCCGTTCCAATCCGGTACTCCAATCTCTTGCGTTGTCGCCTTTTCCTGACCCGCCTCCTCTCAGCTCGGACCGTTTATGAGTCCGGCCGACGCGGGGGGAAACTAAACCCCACCTCTCCTGCGCGCCGGTCAAGAACGGCCGAGAGAGAGCTAGATTTGAACACAGCCAGCGTTTTTGCTTTGTTTTGGGTTTTTTTGGAGGGGTGTTTCATTGCTCGACGGTGGCACAAACACCATCACAGTCACGGCACAGCGAGAAAGAGAGAGAGAGATAGAGAGAGAGAGAGAGAGAGAGAGAGAGGAAACACAAAAAAGATGCTAACCACTTTGTCCTCCTTCGTGGCATGCAGTCCGGGGTAGCAGTGAGAGCCGAGAAGAAGTGAGGAAGAGAGATAAATGAAAATGTGTGAATTTGTGAGTATGAGATAGCGGACAGATTGTGGGGGGAGGGGGGGAAACGGGAAGGGGGAAAAAAAAGGAGGAGGAAGAGGGAGAGAACACGGTGCAAACATTTGTTAGAATTACAGTCCGCAGAGCTGACAGGCATGCTTCATATCGGGCGAAGGAGGCTGGGGCGGCGGCGTGACTTGGCGGTTCATGAGTGTATGCGGCCGACGTGTCAGGCTGCGGCGGCATGCACGAGCGAGGGAACTTAACGCGACATCGCGAGTCCTCGACGGAGGTGGGGACACTCAAGAGTTACCTGCCATTATGAAAGGTAGCGGTTGCAATGAAGCTGCCGTCACAGCGCCAAGCAGCGGCCGGTGTTTGCCGCGGCGCCGGGCAGCGCTGCGCGTCCCCGTGCATCGATGAATTATTACGCTAAGCTGCTTAGAGGCAAGTAAGAGCTTACTGCATAATGTCTTTATGTGGTACTTTTAACAAAAAAAAACAAAAACACCAAATAAATGTGTAATCGAGATAATGCTAAACGTAATAATACAGATCTCCGGGTTTTCCAATTGAACCATCTCGGAGTTTCACCGCAAAATAAAGGAGGCGGATTTAAATTATACTAAAATTATTAACAATTTGATACGGTGCTGGTTTTGTAACGGCATTTGTTACGTTTTGAGATAGTAGAGTACTGGTTCGTTGGGTAATTGCTTCGGTTTAATGGCACTTTTAGTCATACGTTTTTCTTATGCTGTTTCAAGATGGCATCTGGTACTTTTCACGGTACTTTTGTTCAACAACGTTGTTACTTTTTGTGGCCTTTCTGGTCGAAAATGACAGCTGGAGGTGCGTTTCTCGGTGATACGACACCTTTTCTCCACCATCTTCTCGGGGAATATGAGGATATGAGAATATGTCAAAACATGGATGAATAAAGCGAAAACTACCTGCAAACTTCTCGTGCTCTTTTTTTTTTTTTTCTCCCTGGCTTGTATTTTTCTGGCTTGTTTTTCTTAGATTAACTGACTCTTTAAAGAGAAAATAAAATCCCAAGATATTCCTGTGTTTCGGAGTTTAAAGGCTTTTATGGCAGCGACTTTTCCTTTTATCAGTTGCACAGTATGCAGCTCATAAATATGTAAAAATCTGAAAAAAAAATAATGCTGTAAAAGTACTGCCGTCTTTCAGTACGACGGGCTGAAATGACTATTCTGCTCAACCTGCTGGACGACCCAGGTCCGAATCAAGCATCCTACACGTCCCTCCCACGCGGCGCACAGATCAACACACACACACACACATTACACAACACACACGTTACACATACGTCCATTTACACTGGCACACGCAGATGAAAAGGAAAGATTACATCGTATTATTGTGCTTTGTGTGGATTTACGAGCATATAAATTCAGATCTGATCTGGTTATCACACCTACATTTTTTACATTTGGAAGCGTGTCAAAGTTTCCGACGCGCTGATTGGTCGGAGCTCCCTGGTGGGGCTAAACAACAGGGGGCAAACAGGAAGTAATATAATTTTTCCTCCAACCTTTACTTAATAAGGGAGAATTCCCTGAGAGCGACGCTCCCTTTTTCAGGAGCGCCGCCTGCACGTTAACACCTTAAAGCCGCGCCGCGCAACCACAGCCTGAGCTGCTGGCCAATGAGCAGCTCTGCTTGGGGTGGGCGGGGCTAAGGTCCTGGCTCGAAGGGCACATCGGGGATGGAAACGAGGGAGGGGCAAGTGCCGCTCGCCTCTCCAACCCGCCACCACGGCTGGAGACAACCTGACCACGCCCTGTTTTTGCCGTTTTCACAATCTGAATCACGTGAACATGCATGTTCACACTCTCGGCTGCCTGATTCATCATTTCAGATGACAGCAAAAAAAAATACAATAAGAGGGTTGATCGATTGCTGAATATGTGCAGGTTGTGTCTTTTGAGTTGTTTGCAACCATACGAATGATCAGCCGAAGCAATGCTGGATCAGTAAGATGTTCATCATTCAATGAAGGCCGTGTTGTTTTGTGTGTTATTTTCAAATGCGTCCTTTGCTTCTTCTATTTTTTTTTTTTATTGCTTTTAGAACATGCTCGTTTCATCAGTTTGCCTCCATGTGACAGCCGGCCTGCTGTGAGAGTAATATCAATGGCTTTACCGACAGGGTTACTATCTTTATCGCCTAATCTCACTGGCCTTTTGAGCTCAGCCGACGTTTGGTCCCAGTGTGAGTCCGGGCCGGCTGGGCTGAGCGGATCCTGAGCAGATTGGGGAGCAGCGGGGCCGGGGTATAAGGGCCCATGCTCAGGTGAGACACGCAGGGGGGGGCAGTCCTCTCTCTTGGATTGGAGAGGAGCCCGGATCGGGCCTGAATGGAAGAGGGCTGGGCCCTAAAATAGCACGAACATGTTGCTGGTCCGCTGGTCCGTCCTGCTCGCGGTGGTGGGGCGCTACGCTCCTCATAACGGCGCGGACCTTTGATTCGTAATCATGTGAGCCGAACTCAGGAGAAGCACTGTTCCAGTGCTCCAGTGCATTGTGGGTTTTTTTTTCCACTTTTAAGCTCTTACACCATCTGGGAAAACTGCTTTTTTTTGTTGTTTGTCTGACTCTTCATCTTGCGCCACCAGCTCAAGATTTATTTCTTGGTAAAATAGTGGGTGCTATTGTGGCACAAAAACGGCATAGAAATGTCAAATAAAAATTTCAAAAATTATATAAAAACGTTCTAATTAGGGCTGAAGCTGATTAAAAGATTTAAGCTTTGAAAGTGGAGGGGAAAAAAATCCAATTCTTATGATTTTTATAGCAGTTTTTCTGAAGAGGCCCGTTCCGAAACAGCTAAGTGTGAGTGTTTGTTGGGGGGAGGTGGGGTGGGGGGCCCCCGGAGGGTTGAGCGCGATGTCTAAACTGCAGCCTTTGCTTTTTGTTCCCACAATCCAGCTCTTTGTTTTGACATGTCGCGGGCGCTTTCGTCGCACGCTCGCAGCCAAGCAAACCAACAACGGCGGACAAGACAGATGCTCTTGCTGGTGCGCTTTGACATTCAAGTGAGCTCGAGCGCTTCAATTTATAAACCATTCCACAAAACTGCAGCCTCGGGAAAGGATGGGAAAAAAAGAATAAAAAAAATTAGACTTGTACTTGGTACTGGTGCCAAAACATTCCTCCAACACACTTTGGTCTGACCAAAGTGTGGCCAGGAAGCAAAAAAATAAATAAAAAAATTACAAAAAAAAAAAGCAAAAGCAGACGGTTAACAAACATAAGGAAGCAGAATGAGCAGCTGCGTTTCAGCTGCAGCAGAGATGAGGTGTGCGTGGGAGGAGGGGAGGGGGTGAAGACGGCGGCGGCGGCGGTAACGTGTTCTCACATTGTTGGAGCGCAGGGAGACCCGGCCGCCGCAGCGAGCGCAGAATTTGGTCTGGCAGTAGGAGCAGAGGTGGCCGCAGCCGTCGGCGAACTTGGTCTTGCGGCAGATGCCGCAGGTGGGCGCGTCGTCCTTCTGCTGGGCCTGCTGGCGCCGCGTCTCCGCCCCGATGCGCCGCACTTCCTGTTTGTAGCTCTCAAACTGCTGGTGCAGCGTCCTGTGGGGAGAGGAGAGGAGGGCGGGGGTGGTCAGAGCATTTAAAAACTTTACGCGCTTTGGAGAAACTTTTGAGAGATCTTCTTAAATGTCCTCGCGTTCAGGAGGAGGTGAGCGGCGGGGGAGGCGAGCGGCGGGGGAGGCGCGCGAGGAATCTCTGAATAACTGAATAATTTCGAAGACAACGGCGGCAGAGAGTGACTTAACGGATCGGCGTGTTTCAGAACAACATTTCCGCGAAATAACCGCCAATTACGGCAGCACTTGAAAGGTGCCTTTCAAATATCATACATGCAATTAAGGGAAACTTCGGCTCAGCTCCGCTCTGGGCGTCTCGCAGCCCCCCCCACCTCGCCACCCCCTCTCCGCGTCCCGCGATGGAAATAACCCGAGTGTGAATTGCAAATCAGGCCATGTGAAAACACCCACAGTGTTGTCTCAACACAACTGTCAGAGGAATA
This sequence comes from Dactylopterus volitans, assembly GCA_901007715.1. NCBI lineage: Eukaryota > Metazoa > Chordata > Actinopteri > Syngnathiformes > Dactylopteridae > Dactylopterus > Dactylopterus volitans. Next base: position 8,188 of record CAAKHG010048321.1, read on the forward strand.
GTTAGCATAATTAGCATAGCATGGCTCCCCGCACGGGCGACGCAGACGGGCACCCTAATTGCGTTGGTGAGGGAGAGAAGTCGCGAGGAGACGGCTTCATTCACGGCTCCGGCAGCCTGTTGGCGGAAACTTTTTACAGTCACGGTCTGGGTCAAAGGGCAGTTCCTTTAGACGTTTGTTGGGTAAAATTAGAGAGATATTAAACCACACACACATTTATGGAGTTGTAGAAAAATCCAGCTTTTCTGGGAGGGAATTCATTCAGTTCTTGGCGCGGCCCCCCGAGTATGAAATACCACCGACATGTCGAGCGCTGTATCCAGGTTACAGGCAAGGGAAGGTATGTAAAGGAGACCAATATTTAATCAAAATCCTTCTTGCTCCAGCGAAAGAAAAAAAAAAAAACCACAAAAAAATCGCCAAAAAAAAAATTGGAAGAAGACTGACGTGACAACACGAAACCGATGGATGAAAATTGTAGACGAAATACGAGGCATGGAGATGCTGACATACAAAAATCAGACTGAAGGAGGGACAATCTGATAGCCTAAATGGTTACAAGAAAAAAGTTATAAAAGAAATATTGGTCTCATTTACTCCTGCAGGTCTTGTTCAGTGTTTTTTTTTTTTCTTGTCTTTTGTTCATAAGTTGGGGGGGAAAAAAGAGAAAGCAAGCAAAGGGGATCAGCCTCAACGCAAACACTGTCACAACAATGGAAACATGTTTTCCTAATGGTTAAGATGTGTATGCAGATGACAGTGTCGAGTTTAATTAGAGCGACATTCGAGGCAACAGAGCAAAGGAGGGAAACATCCTGCTCACTCTTAAAAAATGACCGGAATTTAAAGTGCAATGACGCGTAAAGTGCAGGAAGACTGGGTGGAGATTCCCGAAAAACCCAATGATGTCATTCCATCCAAAAAAACAACAACATGCGCGACGGCCAATTGACAATGTCAGGCGAGATCACCTGGGTCTCTCGAGAGCGGACATGTCCTCCTGCTCGGCCGCCGGGAAGGGAACCCTGCATAAGCCCTGATCCGACGCCAGCAGCCTCTCGTGATAGGAATCGGCGTCCTCCACCATCATCCCTCAAAAGTGCAGGAGCTTTGCCATCTAAAGGGTCATTTATGTCAGCCAAAAAACAAAAGAAAAACAACCCCAAAGCCAAAAACCAAAACAAAACAAACAAAAAAAACTACAAGAAAAGCGCTTCCACGTCCAGAAACTGAGCTTGCAGCGACAGACCGCGCCGTCCTCCTGGCTGCGGCTCCTGTGGCAGCTCTGCAGCAGGCGCAGCAGACTGCCTCCACGCGGAGATGGAGCAGGGAGCTGACTGGCGGGGCCGGGAGTCGGGGCGGCCAATCAGCGGGCGCGGGGGATTGCTTGGGACGCGGCGGAGGGGCTCCAAAAACGTGGAACGAAAAACAAAAAAACAAAAAACAAAAAGTCGCGGTAACTCCGAGGGCTGCTGGGCGCTGCTGTCAAGGTTCCGGCGTGAAATTTTCCCCTGAAAGTGCAGCCGGAGCATCTTTAGGCTCGTACTCTACGCATATCATTAAGTCCTGCATGCATCTTCCGCAAATATTTGGTGTTATGCTTAAAGTTTAAACGCTGAAGTCTTCTGCACCGAGCCTGCAGCAAGCCATAATAACCTTGAGGCTCGACATCAAAGCATTTATTCCGAGTGAAATACAAATTTAATGCACTTCACTCAAATAAGTCCCTAAAATGACGACTGCTGCTGTACCGCGGGAGAGTTACACCCATTCACATCTTTTTTCATCCAGCTTCCTCCGTGCCAACGCACTCAAATGTCCTCCGACGCCTTTAAATTGCACAAGTGTGTCGCCAAACAAGGCTCCGAGCGCCTTGATTTATCTGTTAATAATGACAAATGGACAGAGCCGGCTGACGCGAGCCAAAGATAGGCCGACCCTGTGCGCAATTCAAACGGAAAAAAAAACAAAAAAAACAAGACGGCAGCGACGTCACGGGCGTGACCCCTGACCCCTGGAAGCAATCTATCCTGCCAATGGGAGCCCGGGGCTGCGCCAAGCCCAGGCACCATGGGAACAGCTGTCAGAAACAGAGGGCGCACGGCCGGTTGCCATGGCAACGCGGCGGCGTCAAGCGCCGGGTGTCAGCGCACCAGCTGCTCCTGCTCCTACAGTAGAGCCGCCGCCGCCACCGCATCATTCTTTCCTCCGCGCGAGCTTCAGCAGGCGGAGGAATAAAGCAGCAGCACGGAGGAGAGTCTCGTTTAACGTCGGATCTGGACCTCCCACCCCCCCATCCGTCGTGCACATGAGCAATCAAAGCAGCAGTCGGTGTCGCCCCCCCCCCAGTGAACAACGTGTGCGACAAAGCACCAATCCGATTTTACTGAAATCACACCCGGGCAACTTTAATCGGATAGATATCTGAAAAATACCTGAAACATCTCAGTGAAACAATCGGAATTGGGCGACAAGGCCGGCAGTGTGAACGCAGCCCGCGTGACTCTCTCTGGAGAGTCCGGATTTCTATGCATCTGCTTCCGCCAATAACTCTAAGCCGCCGTGATGCAAAGCTGCTGCGGTTCTAAAGCCGCATCGTTTGACCACTCGAGCGAAGCAGAACGCGGAACATCTGAACATTGTTCTACCATCCGATTGTGCATCACGTGACGTTATTGTTCACTTTCTTTCGGCCTCCGGACACATTTTGCTTTCTATTTGTCCGTCCATACATCCGTCCATCCCTAGTTTGTGCATGTGAATATACGGTCAGCCAATCACATGGCAGCAACTAGACGCGGTCAAGAGGATCTGCTGAAGTTCAAATCAGCATCAGAATGGAGGAGAAAGGTGGTTTTTAAGTGTCTCTGAAGGTGTCATGGTTGCTGGTCTGAGGGTCCCAGCAGCTGATGATCTGCTGGGGTTCTCACACACAACCACAGGGGATGGTCCCACAAAGAGGAGACACACAGTGATGGTCAGTTCTCTGGGAGAAGATGCCTTGCTGATGCCAGAGGTCAGAGGTCAGAGGAGAACGGCCAGACTGGTTCCAGCTGGTAGAAGGACAACAGTCACTCAATGAACCATTGTTACAACCGCGGCCTGCAGGAGAGCATCTCTGAACCCACGACACTTCAAACCTTGAAGCAGATGGACCACAGTAGCAGAAGAAGAGCTTCTGTTAAGTACAGCACTAACTAATACAGAGCCCAGTGGGTGCATGGTGGTAACAGCAGATCACAACCAGTGCGAGGAGACAGTGGCTGACCGGCACACGATGAACTGTGGACCACACGCAAAGAGTAACCACTCAAGATCTGGTGGGGGAAATTGACTCCACAGTAAAATATGGGCTAAATGTCGTCACTTCCTCCTGCTGTACAAATTCGTTGCTCCTTTTTGGAAACAGACAAGTATGAAAAGTTAGCGGCAGCCGGTACTTGACCCACAGCAGGTGTCAACCATGGCGTCACACACTTTTCATAGCATCACTTAACCTCCGGTGAAAAAAGCAAGTTTATGGGCTCATTAAAATGCCCAGGTGATGTTTTTTTACATGTCATAAGACGTACCATGAGTGAAATCAGCTGTCAGTGTCATTTTCTTTGGTCCAGAGGTGGGTAGAAACTAGTTACTTTTACTTGAGTAAGTTTTTGAAAAAAAAAAAAAAAAAAAAATTTTTTTT
>CAAKHG010048328.1:0-10508 GCA_901007715.1 Dactylopterus volitans
CCCCCACCCCCCCTTCTGATTCATCAGTTTCAGGTTTAAAGGGCCATTTTGCGCTAACTTAAGCAGCGTCTTTGGTGGTCATGATGCAGCTGAACTTGCATCGTGACCCACCAGCTCGGAGGTGGACCCTCAGCCAAACTGCGACTCGGCATCAGGCCGATCCCCTCCCGCTGCTGACTCGGCACGTTTCGCGTTTCAGGTCAGCTGCTCCGCGGTCCCCGGCCGGGCTCGCTCGCCTCGGATCTGCGAAAACATTGAACATGGATGAGAAATACCAGCTCAAGGATGAGATGTTTGTTTTTCGAGGCTGCCGGCAGGTGAACGGGGCGAGGTGTTGAAACCAAATGCGCCCTGGCGGGACACGCCTGAGGCTGCGAGTCCGGCTCGGCGCTTTCCTTTACGCTCATCTCCTTTTTGAGAAGCGCAAAATAAGCAGCATAAAACACGTGAGCAGAGTCGAACGTGCTAAACCAGAGCTTTAGACCCACGTAACTGCACCAGAATTTAAACAAATAGCCAAGAGGGCTTTGAGTGATTAAATTTAATCAATCTTGAAAAGAAAATCAAGGTTCTCTCAGAGCTTTAAATTCTGAACAAGCATCAACTCAGGATCGGGGATGGAAGCAATTGGATATTGGCGGCCACAGGTCGAAGGTCAGGCTCACTGCGGCTGATAATTCTCCCAGTGAACAGTCGCTCATTCCATTTGGCACAAATGTCAACTTGGTTTCAAGGATGAGATTAGATTTTGGTGGTCAGGGGTCCAAGGTCAAGGCCCTAACCCTTTTTAGTTCGGCAAACTTTCAGGCAAACGTCTGAAATGAAGGACGACATTTATTCCCCTTTTTATATACTTAAGACAGTTAATCACAAGCCTGCGCTACGTTTATTATGAGCAGAAACCCGATGTAAACTGCTCCTTGATTGGCTGGTGGAGGAAAGTGAGCGCAGGGCGGCAACTCTGGTCACGGCGGATCCATTTACACGGGCTTACGCAAACAACGGCCGGCGGGTTGCCACAGGCGGAGGAAAATAAGCACGTCAACCTCGGCGTCTAAGGTTTCCGAGCGTACTGTTCTTTTATTTTATTGGATCTCGGATTAAAAAAACAACAAAACGGACCTGAGGAGGAAAAAAAAACCCCAGAAATTGTGTAATACGGCAAACGGAACCGAGGTGAACTCTCCGCTGGACCTGAACGCACCTCCAGCAATTACAACCTTCAACAATAAGTAATTAATAACCGACCAGCCTGCAGCTCCCCGGGAAACGAGCGCCATCTCCATGCGGGAATCTTTTAAAGGATCGGTCTCGGCTAAATTCCTCGCCGCCTGCGCTGCAGATGCCGCGGGCCGACGTAGCCGAGCCTTCGGCGAGCCCGAGGCACACACCCGAGGCTGAGAAAGTTTGTTTCATCAGGATAATCGTCAGTGTCGACGCCGCCAGGCAGCCGAAGAACCACAGCGCACAAATGTTTGCCTGCCGTTCTTTCTTCTTTCCTTTTTTTTTTTTTTTTTATTATTAGCTTTCACAAGCACCTCCACCCTTTAAGAACACAGAGCGGCTGGCGGGCGTTCATAGGCTGCGGCGGCAGCCAATCAGAGGGGTTCTACCACTTTGACTTCGCACTTGATCAAAACCAAAACGGGCCAATTTTTTTTTTTTTTTTTTTTTTTTTGGAGGTGCATAAAGCGACGCCGCGACTCTTGAGCGCGCGGAGTCCGTTATTTCCTCGTGGGTTTCCGTCGTGAGGGAAAGTGAAGGCGAGGATGTCCTGGCCTTGAAATGCCGTGAGAACTCTTCCTCTGCCGCCACTGTCACCGTCCTCATCCTCATCCAGACAACTAGGAGCTGAACTTTGTGCCGTTCAGTCGTCGGTCCCGAAAGATGGAGATGATTCAGGTGTTTGTTCATTTACCGCTCGCCACTTTTTACGCTTGTGACGTCCGAACGCTTTACTATGTCATCTGTGGTAATATTTCACGGCCATAGTATTTGTTGGTATTTAAAAGCGATGATTCGAAATGCGCTATTTTGTTATTTTACGCTGGTTATGGTGTTGGAGCGTTGCGTGTTACCTTTTTAAGAAGCGAGACATTCTTGTTGTTTTTATCTCCTGGAAAATCTGTTTTCATAAGGCCACAAACATCACAACCGTGCACGTGGAACCGCTCTTGGCGCCGGTCCGTCGAGCCTTCACGTTGGCAATTAATTTTTCCTCTCGATTGACTCTCGCGCCGTCGTTCTTCGCCGCCGACGAGGAGGTTGACGAGAGTTCAGCTGATCTTTCCTGAACGTCTGGACAAACCTGTACCGTGTGCCGCCGCCGTCGCCGGCGACGTCCCCTCGGCGCCGCGAGGAACGACTTAATTCATATGTTCTCAGTCGGGTGTCGCCTCTTGTGTGTTTGCAGCTTTCCGAGAGACAAACCTCCAGTGAAGATGAGACCATGGTCCCGGTACTAACCTCCAAAAAAGCCAGCGAGCTCCCCGTCAACGAAGTGGCATGCGTCCTGCAGGTATGCGGCCGCCGAGCACGTCGCTGCCCTCCCAGAGGGGGGCGGGGGGGCTGTTGTTCATAAATGAATGAAAAACCGGTAGCCTTCAGGGGCCTAGCGCTGAAAATATGCCTCAATTTACACCTGATACACACGTCCAGGAAATTCTACCTTATAGTTCAATGGGAGTGTCCCTCTCTGCCACATAGTGGAAAAGCGCCATCAGTCGCAGCACATCAGTTTTTCCACTTCATTCACATGTAAACTGAGGAACCCCCCCGGCTTGGACTTGGCGGGTCCCTCTTGGCTGGTTGCTAAGTCACAAGGTCGTCCGGGCGATGTTTTTACACAGCGAGCTCACCGTCCTGCACGCACACACACGCGCGCGCGCGCTCCGTGAAGGTGGCGGCTGAATGGCGGCTGACCGCGCTTCTGTGCCGCCGCGTCCACAGGCCGACCTGCAGCTGGGTCTGACGCGAGAGGAGGTGAGTCGGAGGCGGGCCTACCATGGCTGGAACGAGTTTGACATCAGCGAGGAGGAGCCGCTCTGGAGGAAATACATCTCCCAGGTGAGTTCCATCTTCAGCTGTTTTTTGTTTTTAATGGTTTTTAGACGGTCCGTCCCGCTCCAGAGGCGCCGGCGCTGCAGCCACGGGCGCAAGCCCCGCCCCCCAGCCCCCCAGCCCTCCGGCAGTCCGGCGCTGCGTCGCTCAGTCTTTTGCTGCTTTGCATTTTTCAGGCCGGTGTTACAGGTTGATGGCGGCAGAGGCGGAGCTGTTGGCTGGAGACTGCGGCTCAGGATGGAGACGCGTTTCATAACCACCTGTAGGAGCTCGTGCGGGAAGCAGCTCTGCTCCAAAATCACATGACGTTCGCACGGCCTCGAGCGCGCCGCCGCCGCGACGAACCATCGAAGATCAGCAGTCGAAATAAGACCCCGAGTTCACACTTCCTTCCTCGTTCTTCAGCCGCGAGCCCCGGTTGTCCGGTTTTTCCAGTCCACTCTGGCGCGTAAACTTGAAGCCGTATTATTTCATGCAAACCAGTTAACCAGCATGATTCCGGGCCGCCGTCATTTAGCCGGCAGCCTGTGCTGATGACGTCACCGCGCCGAATCCAGCTCGCGTTGCACCAGTAGGAAGCAAAATGACAACGTGATTAACGTGAATGTGCTTATAGAGGAGGAGGGGGTGTGGGTGACGGGCTGCAACATGCAGCTCCAACGTCAGTAGAACGTCGCGTTTCTGCACTAGAAAGTTGTGTTTTTGGGGTGGATGACGACATAAGTGCCTCTCCACTCTTCAGTGGTCTGGACCAGTGTTTGTTTTACTTTGCTTTACTAGGTCCTCTGGTCCATTAGTCTTCTTGGTCTCTGGGCCTCTGGTCTTTTGATCCTATGGCCCTCTTGTCCTCCTGTCCTTTGGGCCTCTGGGCCTTTGCTCTTCTTGGTCTCTGGGCCTCTGGTCTTTCCGTCCTCTCGCCCTCTTGTCCTTCTGTCCTTTGGACCTTTGGTTCTCTGGTCCTCTGGTCATCCTGTCCTTTGGGCCTCTGGGCCTCTGTTCCTGTGGTCTTGTGATCCTCTGGTCCTCTTGTTCTCTGGACCTGTGGTCCTGTGGTCATTTGGTCCTCCGGTCCTGAAATGTAGGTTGTGTCATGTAAAAGCAGAGTTATCGCTTGAAAGCGCGAGTCCGTGTCGCAGCTCTGGGAGCCTCCAGGACGATGATCTATTTTTACCCGGCGCCCGATGAAATGTCTGGGGGCTCGTCACGTTCCAGAGCGTCATTGTTTTGTCAGGAGAATGAGCTGAGGAGGACCACGTGATCTCCGGCTGTGGTGTAACAAGCACATTCCGCGACGAGACGCATGAACAGCGTTTTTACCAAGATCCGCGTTTGATGTTGCATGACACACCGCAGTGGCTCACCCTGCCTGCACACTAGCATACGCGAGCAGGGGAGGACGGCGCTCGCTTCATCTTCACTATCAGTAAAAAGCTGCACCAGTTTTATTTGAAGTGCTGAAGTGAGAAAGGAAGCAGCGAAATAGAATTTTTCTTTTTTTTTTTTTAAATTCAGGAACCAATAAGATGCCTCAAAGAGTAAAAACCAGGCATTCAAATAGGAAGAAGTGCTCGCCAAACTCCCAAAGAGTCCGGCAGAACCTGAGAACCGGCCAGGGGGAGGCGGCGCGCCGCCGGCCGGTTTCGTCCTCAAACTCCAACGAGGACAGAAAACGCCCATGTTTACCGAGCCCTCAGCCGGAGGGCGAGCAGACGAGAGGACGTTTGGACAGTTTGAATTTTGAACGGTCGGGTTAGGCTGTCGGGCCAGTTCCTGCGTCCGCTGGGGCTGCCGTCAATCAACTGCTTTTAAAGTTTTGCCAGCTTTTTTTTTCTTTGACACTGTTGGGATTTTTTTACATGCTGCAGTCAAGGCACGCCAAGGTTTTTTAATAATCACACCCCCCCCCCACCCCCCCACAACCCGAAACATTACAAAACAGCAAAGCCACCATCATCGTGTCTTAGAACTCAAAGTGACGTCACCAAATGTCATTTTTGTCCAAACGAAACTTCCAAAAACCACGCAGATCAGCCGTGACATTAAAATCGCTGCATGTTCCCCAAAGAATATAATGCGGCAGCTCCGCAATAGATATATTTGAGTTTTGATTTGAAATCCATTTGAGAGAGGTGTCGACGTATTTGAAGAGACCGAGCGCAGCTTCCTTCCTCGACTCAGGTGTTCGTCGTGAAACGCAGCAGTCGGAGACTTCCCGCCCGCCGCCGCGCTCGGGCGAGTCGTCAGCACGCAAACCGGGTCATTGGGATGCTGGAGCCGAAAATAGAGCTGGAACTGGAGCTGCTCTCCCCCGGCAGGCTCCGCCTCCTCGCGACGGGTGACGGCCACATTAGCGCCTCCGAGCCTCGCGAGGTCCCTCCTCCGTTCTGCATTCGGCTCGGGTTAATGCGTCCTCACCGCTCGAGCTCGAGCTCGCTTCCCCTCGCTGTCCCTCGACCTTGCAGAAATGTCCTCGTTTTTAAAAATAATCTTCTCACTTGACAAACAGTGCGGGGCGCGGACGTCCTCGCAGGGCTGGGAGCCCGCCCCTCCTCGCAGGGCTAGGAGCCCGCCCCTCCGCCCCCCGCAAGTGACGCGTCCTTTTTCGAAACGATGCAACGTGGTTGACGTGGACGTCCAACAAAGCAACCACGAGAGGGCGACGCTCGCGCTCAAAAAGTCACCTCGAAGAGGGGTCGGAGGATTCGACGGCAACAGACACGGCGACCACGATGGAGGCGGCGGCCGTCTGTGCGGCCGTTTGATACACACTTCTTTTATTTCCAAATGCAAGAAACTGAGCGCCATTTCCAAAAATGTTTGGATGACTCCTATGACCCCTGGGGGCGCTGCGCCGTCAGCCCGTGTTTTATAAGCATTCAGAAAACGCGCAGAAATGAGGATGAACCGAGCGCAGGCTTGAACGAGCCTTCAGGTTTTTTTTTTTTGTGTTTGTCTCTGATGTCATCGCCTCTCGTCTCTCTGCCCGCAGTTCAAAGATCCCCTCATCCTGCTGCTGCTGGCGTCGGCCGTCATCAGCGTTCTCATGCACCAGTTCGATGACGCCATCAGCATCACGGTGGTATGTTGCGCGACACGCCTCCACCTCACCTTTGCAAAGCGCTTATTGACGAGGAAATCGGCGCGCGGCGGCTGACGGGAGTTGTTGATGAGACCGATGAGACAGGAAATGCCCGTGACGGGAACTTTTAAAGGGAAACTCCAGCTTTCTAGCGTCTCATCGCTAAATCCGCCACCAGCTAGGAGGCCAAACTGCATTCCTTCATCCATCCCAGATATTTGTCACAATATGGTGAGAGCTGCGTTAGCAAACACACCGAAAGCAGGAAGTCCAGTTGAGATTCGACCAATCGTGGCGCCTGATGTCATCCCCCCGTGAGCACAGAACCAGCGATTTTAAGATTTGGACGGTGTTTATTTCAGTTCATTTACCAAGATGCCGCCAAGCGGTGAATGTCTGTGGCTTCATGAGCCTCCTGCGCTTCTGCTGACTCGTGTTTGTCTCCTAACAGGCCATCATCATCGTAGTGACGGTCGCCTTCGTCCAGGTGAGTCCCCGCGCCCGGCCGCTCACGTGGACATGTGCGCCCTCATGCAGGCGGCGGCGTTGCTGATGTTGTCATGTGTGCAGGAGTATCGCTCCGAGAAGTCGCTGGAAGAGCTGGGGAAGCTGGTGCCTCCAGAATGTCACTGGTAAGAGTTGGTCCTCTTCTTTGTCGTCTTCTTCTGTGGGGTTTTTTTTGTAGTTTCCTAGCAAAGCTGCTTGGTCCAAATTATCCGCGGAAAGGCGGCAGCACACTCGTCGCCGGCGTTGGCACATTGGCTCCCACTGTTCTGCAACACCGGATCACATGTCTGTTTGCCTCAATGGGACACACAAACGAGGAGACACTGAGGGTTACCACGGCAACTGGAGCGGAGAACGCTAAGAAGCGCACCGCTTGCTAATAGCCATCACCTCGGGTCAAGTCACCATCATGGTTCCTGTGTCTCTGGTGTGTGTGTGTGTGTGTGTGTGTGTGTGTCCCTCTCTGAGAGCTCATGGTGCCCCTCCTCCATCCGTGCAGCCCCTGGGATTTGTGGGTAGTGGAACTTTTAAAGATCCTCCAGCCATTAAAAGTCAAGCGTAGAAATATAAAACTCTTAAACTCACGTGGAAGTAGCTGAGGAAGATGTGGAGCTTCATGAGCTGCGTTGAACCGAGCCGTTTTGCCCGGCCGTCTGACCGGCCTCTGATTGGATGGAGGGCCAAACGGAGCAAGCGCGCCGCCCGCGAGATGTTTGTCAGGCAGCGACGTAGCGGAGGCCGGAATGAACGCGTGGCCGCCGCCGCCGCCGCTCTCATCATCCAAAGGGCCGTTGAGGCGTCAGCCTCTCAGTCGCACCGTTGGCCTCGTTTGTGGGCAAACGTCTCCTGTGAGCCCGGGTGGAAACACAAGCGTGACGTCAGTCATCGCTCCATGAGAACGTTGTAAACACGCGAAATGTCCCCTCAGCATCAGGGACGGCAGCCTGGAGCACATGCTGGCCCGGGAGCTGGTCCCCGGAGACACCGTCTGCCTGTCGGTGGGAGAGAGGGTCCCAGCGGACGTCCGCCTCTTTGAGGTAAACGCCGTTCAGCCATGTTTTGTTTTCCGGCATCCCGTGAAACTTTGTCACCCAGGGCTTTGTCAACAGTGGTTCTTCAAGGTCGCTGTGCTCTCGAGCGTCACTCTTTACGTCACTGTTGTCATGTCATTTCCCATCCTCGCACACCAGGACAAGGACATCTTGCAGTAAACTGATTATTTGAATGATTGTAAGAACCATCAAATTAACGTACTCACTTAAAAAAGATCAGATGAGGCCGATGAAATAATAATGGATGATAATTCACCTTCGTTCGAGCGGGTTTTTTTCTGCCACAGATGTTTCTCTGATCCCCGTTCCCTCCCTCCCCAGGCGACGGACTTGTCCGTGGACGAGTCCAGTCTGACGGGCGAGACAACGCCCTGCTCCAAGTCCACCTCGCACCAGCCGGCCGCCACCAACGGGGACATCACCTCCCGCAGCAACATCGCCTTCATGGGGACGCTGGTGCGCTGCGGCAAAGCCAAGGTGCCGGCAGATTGTACAGGCAGACGCCGCCGCGCCGCCGCGTTTATCGGGAGCCGCCCGCACGCTCTTCTCCTCACACGTCTCAACCTCTGTTTTCGCCAGGGTATCGTCATAGGAACCGGGGAGAGCTCCGAGTTTGGGGAGGTGTTCAAGATGATGCAAGCAGAGGAGGTACGTGTTCCTGAAGCAGCTGTAATCGATATTTTCAAGACGGGCCCTCATGGAGATCTTCAGCCATCGGCTGCATCGAATAACGACGCAGTGTGCCGGCGTGCTGCGGCCTGTTGAGAGCACCTCACTCGCCGTAAATCATCCGCCGCCTCAACTTTATGGCTTTAAATGGACCATAATTGCTAAATAAACATCACGTGCGTTGAAGTGACTGATACTGATTCATGTTTAACTTGCTGATGCCCACTGAGCTGATTAAAAAAAAAAAAAAAGCTCTCATAATATTTGGAGGAATTTGCCGCTTTGTGACACATTTCAAGTGTTTGGAGGCTGTTCAAGGGCCATCCGGCATTTATCATCCGTCAGCTCCATCTAATAGCGCACACTTGATTATTCAAAGCTCCTTTCATAGTTAGTAACACAGAGTGCGATTAATTAATGCTCGTAGCAGCTCGACACGTTGACGTTCCCGCTCATGCTCGTGATCAACGGCGTCGTTTTTTTTCTTCCCGTCCGTCTCGTTCAGGCTCCCAAAACGCCGCTGCAGAAGAGCATGGACCTGCTGGGGAAGCAGCTGTCGCTCTACTCCTTCGGCATCATCGGTCAGTGGGCTCCTCTCGCCGTAAGCGCCGTCCGAGCGGCTGCCCGGGCGATGCCGCTGCTGAGCGCCGTCTGTGTTCTGTGTCTCCAGGGGTGATCATGTTGGTGGGCTGGCTGCAGGGGAAGAAGATCCTGGACATGTTCACCATCGGCGTCAGGTAGCTCCCTCTCAGCGTAGAGCTGTGCCATGCGTACGTGTGTGTGTGTGTGACAAATGGCTTTAGACGACCCGCGCAACAAAGGTGACATAATAATGGTCAGACTTCCAAAATTGGAAGAAGGTTCAGAGGTGCAAATAAAGCAGTTTATCATTAAAGCAACACGAACACACACACACACACACACACACACACACACACTGATCAACCACCGCATGTTCACCATAGAACAATTCTCTATTCAGGAATATGTTGGATTTTTATTGTGTTTGAGAGAGGTGTTGACGTGCTGTTGGTGTCCCTAATATTTTGGCAGCCTAATGTATATGAGTGGCGTGACCAAAATATTAGGGACCCCTCCCAGTGTAACCCAGTACAGTCCAACAACAGCATCACAAACTACAGTCCCAATAACAATCATTCAAACATGTCAACACCTCTCTCACACACATTCAATCACAATCCAACATAAAACTCCTCCTGAAGGGAGAACTGATTGCAGGGCTGTTGTATTATACTCTATGGTGGACACGCAGGTGGTCATAATCTTATGGCTGATCAGTGTATCTCGAATCTCGAGAAAGCATGTCAGCAAATTTGAGTTTATTCTGGGCCAGTCAATAAAACGTTCATTCACTTACTACGCTGAACTGACCCTGGCAGGGTTATAAAAAAGATCTACAGCAGGCCCTCTTGATGACAAAGTTCAGCTCTTCCAGTTGCAGTGCGGTGGTGTAGTGTGCCGGCGTCCTGCGCGTCCATCGTGTGATCAGCCGATCAATAAACGGTTGCAGTTTGTATTTAAATGTTGATCACCGAGCTTCGACTCCTGAGCATCTCTGCTGCTGCCGAGTGTGTTTTTGAGCAACCGGCCGCAGCCAGGCTAGCTTTTTATGCTAAGCTAGGCTAACGGTGTGCGAACGTTGGCTCCTCACTGTCAGTTGGCCTCATTTATAAAAATACGTGAGCTTCATTCTGAAAGTGCTTGTGTGCTTTTGCGAGGAAAATAGTGTTTGCTACTTTGAAGCCACGGCGCTCTGATCTGTAACCTCGTTGCTACTAGAAACCTCATATGGTTATTGATCTCTGATGGTCTCTCTCTCTCTCCTGCCCGTCAGTCTGGCGGTAGCCGCCATCCCCGAGGGACTGCCCATCGTGGTGACGGTGACGCTGGCGCTCGGTGTGATGCGCATGGTGAAGAAGCGGGCCATCGTCAAGAAGCTGCCCATCGTAGAGACTCTGGGTATGAAGCTGACTGCCGCAAAGACGTCACAGCTGCCGCAAAACGCGTCGCTGCTGCCGCGAACACATAACTGCTGCCACAAACACGTAACTGCTGCCTGGAACGCATCACTGCAGCAGTGAAGTTCCATTTAGTGAACAAGAAATTGCCACCAATCGTCC